>LJIJ01000610.1:0-92071 GCA_001718145.1 Orchesella cincta | reverse complement strand
ATGAGCTGGATCCGGTCTGCGTCAAAGTTGTTTTCATCCTGGAGCACGTTGTAGGAACACGGAGAGACAGTCCCTTGTCTGCAGCACAGGAAATCAAGTAGAAAGTCGTACCTTTGAAAAAGAAAGCAACAACAAAGCAAGTTTAGTGTGTTAATTTCTGTGGAAAAGAAAGCAATATAGCAGAAAATGTTATATGTTGATTTGGCATACCGTTCCGGGAGAGTGACAACTTCATCAACAATTGTTCCCGGTGGAGGATTCTGGAGGTTCATCTTCATCATCATGAGTCGAGTGTTGACCCGTTTGGATACGACGATGAAAGTGAGGAGTGGGGGTGACCTTCCTCCGTTTGCGTACATCTTCATGAGTCCTTCCTGAAACAGAGCAAGTAAATCATACGTTGCATACTATTTTGGTACGCGTAATATTTAATGTGACAATTCTTGATTGGTTGAGCATTTACCGAGAGTTTAGTCAGCTCGATATTGTAAACTGCCTTGAGTTGACCTTCGCCCACCGTCACGATACATGATGATTCGCTCCGGAAGCTCGCCGTTGACCTCTTGGAAATTGTGGCAGCACTCTGGAAAAGAGAATTAAAACACATTTAAAATGAAGCAAGCATAGATGCATAACACTAACAGATCAGCAATATATCAACTACAACTTACTAATGAGGTCAGCTAGCATGGTTTCGCAAAGTTCATCGTTGGTCTTGAACAGGGAAGTTGTGCTGAAGTACTTTGTGAAGTTTGCTGAGAATGTGGCGACCATCGCACCTACACTCCCTCCTTTACTTCCCTTGGCTCCGTGGTAAACGTCGAATCCCACGAACATGCAGCTTTTGAGCGAAGCTTCAGAGTCCAGGGCTCTCCTCCCAGCTTGGCATTCATCTGAACGACGACCTTGGTGGATGGACATGAGTCCCTTGGAGGTGACATTCTTGGCCAGGAAGCACTGACTTGGCACTAAATAAAATATAAAAGAATACATTACATCAGTTTGAAGAAAGTTTCAAGCTGCAATAAGAAATTAATAAAGGTTCAGTTTACAACAAACCTCCTTTATCAACGGCCAGTCGTTTTTTCACCACGTTGTAGAGCTCCGCCTTGTTGTTGGGAAGAATGACAAAGATCATTTGCGGCTTCAGGTTTAGGGCATCCTCCATGGCCGACAGGTAGCTTCCACTTCGTGCATCTGGCACCTTGATTCTGGAACAAATCAAAAGCACAAAAATTAGTAGCATTCACGGATACCTTCAATTCAAATGCAGCAGCAAGTTCCTGCACAAGTAATTTACTTACATTTGTTTTGGATTGCCAATAGCCATGCTGAGAGGAGCAGCCACCTTGGTCATTGTTCGGACCAGGTTGTCCACGCCAGCGAAATCCCGTTGTGGTACAATGATGACCCATGTTGTTAAGTTCACGCTGGTGAGCATTTGCTGGGCTGAAACAAATAAAAAACAAACAAAATTCGCATCAAACCTGTGATTAGGCAAATTCGAACCAACAATAATAAATAAATTCAACTTACATCTGAACGCCATTGTAAAATCGCCTTTGTCGTCCACTTGGTGAGTTCCCTTTGCAAACGAGACGACTTCCTTTGCGAGAATGCGACCCTTGAGCTCCACCAGCTTCCCGTCCAACTCCATCCCCCAGTTGACCAGCTCCGACTTGATCTGGAAAAACAAAGGAAATTATCACATAAATGTATATTTTGAATTGTTTCATACATGATGATTGACTTGAATTCTAGTAAACCGTACCTCTGGGTGCTCCCGCATGCGCTTGTTAAATCCATCGAGACGGGGACCCTTCTCCTGCGGTGCCTGATGCAAATACTTGCTCAGCTCCTTCATCAGCGAAAAGTTGGCCCGCATGTTGTCCGTGAGTCCAGTGGATTGGCAGAGTTCGGGAACGAGAAGAATGTCGCCCGGGTCAGCAGCCTTTTCCCAGCATGCAAGTCCCTCTTGCTTGCTTTTTGCTTTGAGCAGCGGCTGCTTCAGGTCCTTGATGGTCAGAGACTATGACGGACACGGTAGTAGTCCACCAACGTCTGCTGCTCGCCCTTCCGCTCGAACATGGATTGTGGACTTTTGTCGAACTCGATATCATCGATGTGGTAGGTCTTCCTGTTGTAAGTCGTCATCACAATCGTGCCGTTCAGCTCCTTCTTCACTGCTTCCCTGAACGCGTTCTGGTTGGCCCCAAAGGACCTCTCCAAGCCTTTGATTACCAGGAGCACAGAGTCCATACGAAGAACTTTGTGGGTCGTCTCCACACACAGGAGCATCTTGTCTTCGTGGTGACGAATGGATGTCACGTACCCTGTAAATCATTGAAAAACACATTCTCTATTAAGTACTTGGAGGTACAGACGATAAGATCAATTAAAATGTCAAATTATGAAACACATAGGCCCAAAGAGACAGGCGAGCTGACATGCAGTTTGGCTACGTCTTTGACGGGACTGTGCTCTACACCCCAAAAGTACTTGGGACGGCCGAGGCAGCATTCACCATGGTCGTCGAGGACACGGTGGCGAAAATTCCACGCCAAGTCGTCGTCAAGTTGGTGACGGCGCTCGACAGTGGAAGTCCTGCCTACGTGGCCATCTACAACCTGCTTCTCCGGAAATGCATGTTCCAGCTGGGGTTGCTGGAAATGGGGCGCAACTTTTTTGATCCAGTAGCTGCCATTGATATACCCGCTCATCGCCTTACTCTTTGGCCCGGTATGTGTTTCATAATTTGCACATTTTAATTGATCTTATCGTCTGTACCTCCAAGTTACTTAATAGAGAATGTGTTTTTCAATGATTTGCAGGGTACGTGACTTCCATTCGTCACACGAAGACAAGATGCTCTGTGTGTGGAGACG
This sequence comes from Orchesella cincta, assembly GCA_001718145.1. Classification (NCBI taxonomy): domain Eukaryota; kingdom Metazoa; phylum Arthropoda; class Collembola; order Entomobryomorpha; family Orchesellidae; genus Orchesella; species Orchesella cincta. The sequence goes on along the minus strand of LJIJ01000610.1, from coordinate 89,186 downwards.
ACTCACAAAGTTCTTCGCATGGACTCTGTGCTCCTGGTAATCAAAGGCTTGGAGAGGTCTTTTGGAGCCAACCAGAACGCGTTCAGGGAAGCAGTGAAGAAGGAGCTGAACGGCACGATTGTGATGACGACTTACAACAGGAAGACGTACCACATCGATGATATCGAGTTCGACAAAAGTCCACAATCCATGTTCGAGCGGAAGGGCGAGCAGCAGACGTTGGTGGACTACTACCGTGTGCGCCATAGTCTGACCATCAAGGACCTGAAGCAGCCGCTGCTCAAAGCAAAAGCAAGCAAGAGGGACTTGCATGCTGGAAAGGCTGCTGACCCGGGCGACATTCTTCTCGTTCCCGAACTCTGCCAATCCACTGGACTCACGGACAACATGCGGGCCAACTTTTCGCTGATGAAGGAGCTGAGCAAGTATTTGCATCAGGCACCGCAGGAGAAAGGCCCCGTCTCGATGGATTTAACAAGCGCATGCGGGAGCACCCAGAGGTACGGTTTACTAGAATTTTAGCCAATCATCATGTAGTAGAGAATTCAAAATATACATTTATGTGATAATTTCCTTTGTTCTTCCAGATCAAGTCGGAGCTGGTCAACTGGGGGATGGAGTTGGACGGGAAGCTGGTGGAGCTCAAGGGTCGCATTCTCGCAAAGGAAGTCGTCTCGTTTGCAAAGGGAACTCACCAAGTGGACGACAAAGGCGACTTTACAATGGCGTTCAGATGTAAGTTGAATTTATTTATTATTTTGTTCAAATTTGCCTTCATAGGTTTGATGCGAATTTTGTTTGTTTTTTTGTTTCAGCCCAGCAAATGCTCACCAGCGTGAACTTAACAACATGGGTCATCATGTACCACAACGGGATTTCGCTGGCGTGGACAACCTGGTCCGAACAATGACCAAGGTGGCTGCTCCTCTCAGCATGGCTATTGGCCAATCCAAAAATGTAAGTAAATTACTTTTGCAGGAACTTGCTGCTGCATTTGAATTGAAGGTCTCTGTGAATGCCACTAATTTTTGTGCTTTTGATTTGTTCCAGAATCAAGGTGCCAGATGCACGAAGTGGAAGCTACCTGTCGGCCATGGAGGATGCCCTAAACCTGAAGCCGCAAATGATCTTTGTCATTCTTCCCAACAACAAGGCGGAGCTCTACAATGTGGTGAAAAAACGACTGGCCGTTGATAAAGGAGGTTTGTTGCAAACTGAACCTTTATTAATTTTTTATTGCAGCTTGAAACTTTGTTCAAACTGCTGCAATGTATTCTTTTATATTTTATTTAGTGCCAAGTCAGTGCTTCCTGGCCAAGAATGTCACCTCCAAGGGACTCATGTCCATCGCCACCAAGGTCGTCGTTCAGATGAATGCCAAGCTGGGAGGAGAGCCCTGGACTCTGAAGCTTCCCAAAAGCTGCATGTTCGTGGGATTCGACGTTTACCACGGAGCCAAGGGAAGTAAAGGAGGCAGTGTAGGTGCGATGGTCGCCACATTCTCAGCAAACTTCACAAAGTACTTCAGCACAACCTCCCTGTTCAAAGAACAACGATGAACTTTGCGAAACCATGCTAGCTGACCTCATTAGTAAGTTGTAGTTGATATATTGCTGATCTGTTAGTGTTATGCATCTGTGCTTGCTTCATTTTAAAATGTGTTTTAATTTTCTCTTTCCAGAGTGCTGCCACAACTTCCAAGAGGTCAACGGCGAGCTTCCGGAGCGAATCATCATGTATCGTGACGGTGTGGGCGAAGGTCAACTCAAGGCAGTTTACAATACCGAGCTGACTATACTCACGGTACGTTCAACTAATCAATTCTTTCCTACGTTAAATATTATGCGTACTAAAATAGTAATGCAGCGTATGATTTACTTGTGCTCTGATTTCAGGAGGGACTCATGAAGATGTACGCAAACGGAGGAAGGTCACCCCCACTCCTCACTTTCATCGTCGTATCCAAACGGGTCAACACTCGACTCATGATGATGAAGATGAACCTCCAAATCCTCCACCGGGAACAATTGTTGATGAAGTTGTCACTCTCCCGGAACGGTATGCCAAATCAACATAACATTTTCTGCTATATTACTTTCTTTTCCACAGGAATTAACACTTGCTTTGCTGTTGCTTTCTTTTTCAAAGGTACGACTTCTACTTGATTTCCTGTGCTGCCAGACAAGGGACTGTCTCTCCGTGTTCCTACAACGTGCTCCAGGATGAAAACAACTTTGACGCTGACCGGATCCAGCTCATCACTACAAACTCTGCCACATGTACTACAACTGGTCTGGAACCATCGCCGTTCCAGCACCCTGCCAGTACGCCCACAAGCTGGCCTTCCTAACTGGACTCTCCTATGCGGGCAAAGCCAGCCCCAAACTGAGCCGACTTCTTCATTTCCTTTGAACTGGACTCATGGAGTGGACCTAAGTGGGACTTTCTGGAAGGGTGAACCGACTTTTACGATCCTGTGTTTGATCGTAACTTTCTTGTTCAATACTCAATGTTCTGTTCGTAACATTCGTTTCCTTTGTCCTCACAAACATAGTCCTTTTTTGTTTGATTCTCGAGATTTGTAGTAAAAGTTAACTACAAATTATTTTACGCTTGTTTTGACTTGTTATTTTCTTAGCATTCATTTTTGCTTATTGTTTTAGCCATACTTTGCATCCCACAAACACATTAGTACTGTATAAATAGTTATAGTATAACCACATTCAACATTTCGCTGCTTCCTTTTTCATTTTTACCCCACATCTTCTTAAACACATTGTTCATGGTGTGCAATATTTGGCTTGCAGATTTACTTCAGTATCTTTGTATGATTTTCCTCAAAGCGAAGCCATATTAGGTAACATGAATATGATACGATTAACTAAAAAAAACATTTTTACAAGCCTCCAATATAATTTAATCTGCATATTTATTGTCTTCTCTCATATCTCCCGAAACTTTATTATTTTAGTACGATAAAATAAGAAAACATAACAAGACCGAAAAACGAATTTGAGATGCAATACTCAATAATCATAACAGTTTTAACCGGAAATTTCAACAAATGACTGAATACTAACTAAGAAAGCAGTTTGATTGGAAGCTCTGAAGAAAGGAAGCACTAAAAGCATACATTTTAATATGTGGGTGTCGGTAGTATGTATAGTTAAATAATTACACAAAAATATCATATATTCTTTTCACAAATTAATCCATATCTGTTTTAATCTTCGTTAAAAGTGCGTCACAAGTCTTCTTAGCGTCTCCTAATAACATTGACGTATTAGGCTTAAAGAACAATGGATTATCTACGGCAGCATAACCTTGTCCAAGGGATCGTTTCATTACAATTACCTGAAACCAAAAAATAACAGAATGAATGTCAGTACGAAATAAAAACTAAAATGCAGCAAGTTATTTAGTAAAAGGGTTGATCAGAATCGGATTTATCGTCCACCATACGAGAACGAGGGGGAATCCATATTATCATCATACGAAATCACACAGTTATAACTAATAATAAATTATTATTAATAATTTTCACTTACATGTCCAGCTTTCCAAACTCTTAACACAGGCATGCCAGCAATGATTGAATTAGGGTCATCTTCAGCAGCACTAGAAATAAACAAGTAGAAGATGGTATAGCAATCTTTCTTTTTAAGAAATCCCATAATTACTTACATACTAAAGAATATTATTAAAAACATATTATGACTTACTTGTTAACGGTGTCATTGGCTCCGATCACAAGAACCAGATCAGTCTCCGTGAAGTCGTCGTTGATTTCTTCCATTTCAAGTACAATGTCGTATGGAACTCCTGCTTCTGCGAGAAGTACATTAAGCTGTCCTGGCATTCTACCAGCAACAGGATGAATGCCAAAGCGGACATTTTTTCCTTTCGATCGTAGAAGATTTACCATTTCTGCAATGGGATACTGTGCTTTCGCGACACACAAACCATAACCAGGAGTGATAACTATGTTCTTAGCATTTTTAATTAGGTCAACTGCTCCTTCAACGTTAACTTCGGTGTGATTCCCTGTGATTTCCATTGGTTTTCCAGTTCCTGTAGAGGATGTTCCGAAGCCACCCAAAATGACATTAGGAAGAGATCGGTTCATGGCCTGAATTCGAAGAGAAACACAAGTTGTCAATGTAAGTTGAAAATCAGACTACTGCAAACATTTCAGTTTTAGTTTCACCTTGCACATGATGTAAGACAGGATGGCTCCTGAACTACCAATCAAAGCCCCAACAATTGTCATCAAGTTGTTATTCAACATAAATCCTTCAGCACACAACGCCCAACCACTGTAACTGTTAAGAACAGTGATAACAACAGGCATGTCGGCTCCTGCAAACATTGTAAAAATTATAATTATTATTATATGATTTACAAACATGACTTTTTTCTTCAACTGAAAAGATGGCGATTTGTCAGAATCGGATTTATCGTCCACCATACGAGAACGAGGGGGAATCCATATTATCATCATTCAGTTTTACTTGCTAACATAGGCATGAAAGATATAGTAAAATGGATTACCTCCAATAGCAGCGGTAAGCGTGACTCCCATAACTGAACTCAGAGCGGCGGTCGTTCCGAGCATCCCTAGGCCAGCACTCATTGAAGGATCCAGAAAGTAGTAGGCCATTGCAGCAACATTTCCACCAAGAAGTCCTAAATTGAGAGCATGTCTGCCAGGAAGCAATAACGGAGCGGAACTCAAGACGCCCTGAAGTTTGCCATATGCAACTAGCGAACCACTGCAAAATGTTTGTATGTTAGCAACTGTCTCTGTAAACTTTGAAAGATTCTAGGCCATTAGTTCATTACCTGAAAGTAACACCACCAATATAAGTACCCAAAAAGAGAGCAGTTTTCACAACGTTGGCAGCAGGATCCGTGGCAAAGTTAGGAAAGTCATGGATGTATGTAGAAATACACGTGAGAACAGCAGCCATTCCCACCAAGCTATGGAAAGCGGCGACCAGCTGAGGCAAGTCCGTAATTTCTATCTTTTTGGCAATAGTTGAACCAATAGCTGCACCTCCTACCATGCAGCCTGCCATTTGCGCCAAGACTTCATTGGACGGAGCCATCATTCCGAGAGTGGCAGCAATTCCACTGCTGACACCAATCATTCCCAAAGTATTTCCGAGTCTGGAAGTCTTTTGAGAACTGAGACCAGCCAGTGCTCCAACACAGCAAAGGGATGAACCAAGATAAGCCATTTGGTGAATTTCTGGGTACCCTTGTGAAGCAGCCCAAATGTAACCACCAACAAATGCGCTGGCTGGAATACCATAAAGGTAGTTGTATTCTGGAGGATCAGTTGGTCGTTTGAACATGTCCAACATTCGTTGAGTGACGAGAAAGCCACCAAAGACGTTGATGAAGGAAATGAAAGCTGCAGTGGAAGCTAAGGCTTGAACAGTGTTGGTGGGATAATATCCACCTCCCATCATCAACAAACCACCTACTGCGGTAATTCCAGATATGGCGTTTGTGACAGACCTGATCAAAGAAAATGGAGCTTTACTTAAATAACAGGTTTCGCTGAAATTAAATCCAATGTTTCACTTACATAAGGGGAGAATGAAGGGCTGGCGTTACACCCCAAACGGTATGAAATCCTACAATGTACGAATTCATCTTTTTATACAAGGTTCAATCAGGCTCTTTTATCAGAATTCCAAAAGTAACATTACTTACCAACAATTCCAGCTAAACCAAACGTCGTGGTCATTGTGGAGAAGGCATGGTTTGGAGCTATAACTCCTAACCCTACAACTGTACCAAGTCCACCAGTGTAACTCATAGCGTCCTTCAGTGTTTCTTGGAAATAATTAGGCGGTGGAATCTCCTTCTTTGCCACTTGCGCAGCCGTTTTGGGTGGTGATGGGGCAACTGCAGGTGGTGGGGGTGGCCACAACATTTTACCGTCTTTCAGTATAACCGACCCTCTAACAACTTCATCTTCCAAATTAATGAAATGATGATCCTTGTGATCTTTCTCCTCCATGGACAAAAGAAACTTGGAAATGTTGTTGGCATATAATGTGGAGCTTTGTGTTGGTAATCGGGAAGGAAGATCCGTTAAGCCTATATGAGTGACATCCTTGTAGGTATAAACTTCGCCAGGTTTGGTGGTCTGCAATATAAATCAATTCTAATGTAAACATGTTGATGATCAAAAAATTAAATCTTACACGTTGAATTTACCTCAATATTTCCTCCGGCTTCTGCTGCTAAATCTACTACTACGCTTCCAGGGTTCATTGACTCGATATGTTCTTTGAGAACTAAAATTGGGGCTTTCTTGCCTACAAATTCGTTCGTTAAATATATTTAGATCCAGACTGCCGTAAAACAAAATTTCAGATATATAAAACAAATGTCACTGTTTGTACTGTACCTGGAATTAAAGCAGTACTGATGATTACATCAACCTCCTTCGCTTGCTTCGCGAAAAGGTCATGTTCCGCTTGAATGAATGCAGGCGACATTTCTTTAGCATATCCACCAGTTCCTTCGCCTTCTTCTTTTAAAGTAATTGTTAAAAACTCAGCGCCCATCGATTCGACTTGTTCTTGCACAGCAGCTCTGGTGTCAAATGCTCGTACAATTGCGCCCATATTTCTTGCTTGTCCACAAGCTGCTAAGCCAGCAACCCCACCACCGATAACCAGAATCTTTGCTGGAGGTACTTTTCCAGCAGCCGTTATCTGACCTAAATAAATAAAAACACAATGATCAATTAGTTCCATACCATAGTTCCAACTGACAGCAAGTTGGACTTTGTAAAATTTTATATTGACATACCAGTGAAAAAGCGGCCAAAATGATTCGCAGCTTCAATAACAGCTCGGTATCCAGCAATATTTGCCATTGAGCTGAGGGCGTCGAAGACTTGAGCTCGTGAAATTCTTGGTACGCAATCCATCCCTATAATCCAGTGTTAATTACTGTTAAAAACTTTAAACGCGTTTAATTTTAGAAACAATTTTAGTACTGCAAACGCATACCGAAAACAGTTAAATTCCTAGCCGCTAATTTATCCAAAACTGCTTTGTTCTGGGCCGGATATATGAAGGAAATGAGAGTGGAATCTTGTTTAAATAGGTTAACTTCTTGTTCCAAAGGCTGCCTAATTTTTAAAACAATGTCTGCAAAATACAAATTTATACAAATCATTTAAATTAAGATAGGTCCTGATTCAAACAAATACAACGAAACAAAACTTGAGTTGCTTGTTATAAAGTTACCTGATTGGTATGCTGCATTTTTATCAACAAGTTCTGCTCCACTAGCAAGGTAATCCGAATCCCTAAACTTTGCCTCCATTCCAGCCCCCTTTTCCACACGAACTTGGAACCCTCTCTTGACAAGAGTTGCAGTGACTGCTGGTGTTATCGACACTCGTCGCTCATTGGGCCAGACTTCCTTCGGAACACCAATCTTCAAGTTCTTATACGGAATGCCCTTTGGAGTCGATTTTGGTGGAGGGGTCGGACCAGCAGCAGTTGATTTGGCTTCTTGCCTCAACGGATTCGCAGATTTTCTTACCGGCTGCCATGTTCGGAATGCCCTCTTACCAGCAACGATAATGGGCTTCCGTTCAAAAAGGTTTAAAACAAGCATGACCACAGCCAACTAAACTTTCATTTAGAAACTCGAAATGCCTTCGGTCTTCCAATCCAAATGAAGAAATAGTTCCAACCCTAACCGTTCCAGGAAGGAGTGTCACCTAGTAAGCAAAAAATATATAAACATTCTAAAACCCGGTCAGAATACTTTTATCTAAAACGATTAAAGCACCAATATCACACTTCCTGATGATAAAAGTTGTTTTAACATCTTCACTTACTCTTACTAACCAATCAAAATGTTACTGCCAAATGTTACGCATGGTGCAATAATAATTGTTATCCATTTCGGTTTCACAAATACAAGTATGCTACCAAGCCTAATTGGTTTACCTGACATTTTACTATGGAATTAGTTTTTGAATTTAAAAAAACAACCAAATCTGATCTGCGTTCTTCGTATACAAAATCCACTCTGTTACCCACAAACAAAAGCATGCTTGCTTGCTTGTGTACTTTACACGCATAAAACATCAAACATCTATCCCATTTCCAAAACTTCTGCTTTTATATCATCATCTTCTCTTAGGTACAAATGTACATAATTGATCCAGCCAAACTAATGTTCTTTTGCTATGACATGACCACAAACATGACATTTTGCTAAAAGGAGGACACCAATATTCGCTACATTAGCTACTGTTACCCATGAACTAAAGACCTACACAAAATGAATCCTTTATAATTATGTATGTAATTATTTTCTTGTTTTGATGCATAAGCGTTTAGGCGAAGACTGAGCATGAGGAAACCGCATGAGCTAATTAAGTTATCTCCATATGCGTTCTATGCAAATACTCATTACACACTCACGAGTTTTGAAATTTTTACACCATTTCCGTTAGAGTCTCATTCAGAGTAATAAAAAATGTTGAGACACCGACACCGGTTTCCATTGCATACAGTTTTTAAGAAATAATATAATGGTGGAAGTGAAGTAGACGTTATACTTATGCAGCTGTAACATATAACACATATTATTATAACTCACCTCGGAACTAAACTGGTATATTTGTTTGGAACCTTGTTGTTCCGTCCGTTTACCTCAGATAGGTTCTTCAGCTGCTGCTCCAAAGGGGTAAGCAATGAAGCAACTTGTTTGTTGTTGAAGCTGGTGACAACGACAAGAACACCATACACCAACCTCCCCTTTTGAAACTGACTGGCAGAAGAAATAGAAGGATAAAATCACATCAAGTCCATCCAAGCCATATCGTTTCCTTCCATACTAAAACAACTTTACTTGCTAAACACTGTCAAAAGCAAACCGGCCGCTGTAGTATATTAAGCTTACATGAGTTTTATCCTTAGTCGAGCTATCCTATTTGGCTACATGGGGGACACACGAAGATGGTCGGGTATTATTCTGTGTAGTCAGTTTCAGCTCAGAACTGAAAGTAAAGTATAATCGAGCATCCTGATATGGTATGCATTGCATACTATGCAATATGCATTCCCATTTGATGGTGAAAATAAAAAGGCTTTCTGCTTCATGCAACATTTATGTACCCATATTGGTTAGGTTGGTTGTGAAGAACCACTTTGTGAATTGGTTAGGTATGCTATGCGTGCTCGCCTTGCCTACGTTCTTTTAATGCAATGTGGAAGTCAAAGAGATGCCAGCTTAACTCTTTGGAAGCAAAGAGGAGTTTTAGCCCACTGGGAATAGATAAGTTTTACCATGCTTCAGTCTTCAGTCAAGGAGACAGCTTGCTTAAAAGTAATGCTTGCAAATATTATTCATGCAAACTAACAAGATTGAAGATAATTCCAGCAGCGACAACCAACATCTTGGTCGTCTGAATTATTATTGAAGAGAAACTTACTTGCAAATAGCCTCTTTTGACAAAGCATATATGAAAAGCATTACACGAGTTAATATATATAACATACTTTACGCTTTCATATGTATTTTAATCGGTCTTAATATGTTTTGAATAAAATACATACCTTTTATTATTCTCACTGTGCCCAACTTTATTTAGCTCACAACATAATTACAATGACTTATAGTGCTGTAAATTATATATATCATACGTATATAGTTGAAGGTCTAAATGTATCATCGGATTTACTTTTAATACCCAAAATGATTTGTCGCAAAGCAGGTAGATAACAAAAGCTTGGCTATTCATTGACACCTTCATGCCATAAAACATAATTGAAATGGTTGGATACAGAGCCTACTCGGTTAATCGTTCATTTAGTCTTGAACCTTTTACACTACTCACTTACTCACACCTCTGTTTAAGCTGTGTTTGATGATGAGGGCATAGACAAACAAAGATAATTTGATATGTTCACCATACTATTATGAGGAGAAGATCTGTGTGTCTGTGTCTGACGTGGCACACAGCATTTAATGACATTGATGTGTTGGCAAACTGTTTTAGTGTGTATTTAGCACACAGTGTATATTGTGTCAACATAAATAACTTGGGATGGACAAATGCATCATTTATGTCGTAACCGTAGTGGTAGTTGTAATTTCAAGTAATCCAATTTATAAAGGAATGGGAAATGGGAACTGTAATGTTATTATGAGGAATAGTAAAGGCTGGGCTGTGAGACTGCGAGTGAGTGAGCTCTGGACTGAATATTTCATGAAACCCTTTTTCAACCGTTCCTTTGCCTTCTTGTTTGGAACGCTATACCACGTCATCACATATTTCTTTTAAAACATGTCATGCTTGAGAGCAATACAACGAATGAGCACATCTTATGGGATGTCCTTGACCGTACTCAGCGATTCCTGTAAACATTTTTGGTATGGGTTCCCCTTGGTAAGAAAAACCAAGGGCCTTTTATTGCGCTGGAGAAAGGAATGCTTTTTACTTCTCATCAGCAGCAACCGGCACTAAAGAACTGATTGATTTGTTGTGTACTGGGAAGTTGTGACGTTGTGAGGAACACACTGCGAAGGAAATGAGATTTTACAGTTTGACATCCTACATAGGTTCAAGAGAAGACCTTTTTCTTTTGTTTGTTACAGTTTATGGTACAACTGGAATGAAATGGATCTTTCTTTGAACCTTAAAATGCAATAACAGTAAGGCGTTCTATGCTCTGCATCCGAAAATAAAATGATCATTCACCTGAGTTAGGGTTGAGTTAAGCCTACAAAAAATCGTTCACATTGAGCAAACGAAACAAGTTACATAAAAGTAAAGTTTGTATGCAGATCTCAAAGTAACATTCATTCTATTCGATGCTTTAGCTAAACCATCATCGCCTCGATTTCATTCCCAACCTTGATCTAAATTTAGACCCATGTGAAATCCTGAAATTTCACTTTGAATCCACCCAAAACCACGGCCAATCAACGAGACGAAAACATACAAACCTCACAACTTTATATTGAAAATGTTTCTTGAAACTTTACTCTTCAAGTCTTGCTCAAAATGGGCAGATTTGGCAAGCTGGAAATAGAACAAATTTATGTTGTGCTGTGAGACATAGTGGCATTGTCAAAAAACCGGTTGTTACTACAAAAATGGTTAAGACAGTTGTCTAGTGTAGTTGGTCATGCTACATGTACGCTGTTCTTGTTCTCCAGCAGCAGCCACGACCACATGTCATTACCCTTATCAGCTACTAACACTCCGTCACGTTTCGAGTTTTTCATGCCAACTCAAATTGTGCTTGTATTATCAAAGCATATTGTCTACCTCTTCTTAATGACTACAGCTAATAACTCCAACCATGCCAAAAGATTAGAATCCTTCTGGACTGGACTTTACATACAAAGCCAAAGCACTTGACAAGTTGTAGATGTGTGTGAATTCTCCCTATCCCTCTTCAGCCCTCATTATTAACGGACATGTCTTTTTGCTCTTACGCAACTTACCTAATACAATATGGCCAAACTAGTATGGTATGGATGTTTGGATAGAATCTCTTGTATGTAAAGCGTGTGATACATGTACCTAAATCCAAGTTAGACACGTTTAACAACATTGACATTGAAAGCTTTATGGTCATGGCCGTCCATTATGGACTCTTCAGATTTATAATCTTGATACATTCAGAAGTACCTTACTTTTATGATAAATCTGGTGCAATTTTCAGAGTAGAAGTGGTTTGTTTATTTGCATGAAACTTTTTAAAAACCCAACCGCACTTGAGCGATACGAAACAGTTTTAATTTTTTCAGAGTTTCAACTCAAAATCTTGAATCCGCAGCTGCCGTTTGACGCAAAGAAATTCTATTTTAATATTTTGCAGAATCGAGCAATTTAACAAACTTTTTGAAGCAGAAAAAATTCAAATCTGAAAAAATGAGTTCGAAGGACATCCAAAAATATGAAAGACCGTCGGCGCCTGAAAAGTGCTTACGTAAAATGATCCCAAGATTTGTTCCTAATTTAGATTTGAATACAATTTTTTTGCAATTTGAAACCACGTGGTGAGTCATAAGTCATAATCTAAACTGGTGACAAAATTTTATTAGGAATGACGTGTTGAGGAACATGGAAATGCAAAACTTTTCTTCACACAGTAGCAGTGGTGTACGTGCATATTTAGTTCATTGCACAAATCCCATAAATGTGGGATTAGCGCTATCTGCCACTTACATAATGTCCAAGTCATTCAGTAATGATTAGTAGGTTGAATGGTGATAAGCTACTACTTTATGAGATAACATTATGCGTAATCCCAAACATTAGACATTACAAAGAAGATAAAATATAGCAACTTTAGATTGGAAAGGAAGGCGACAAGCTCGGAGTAGACGACCAACATCAGTTAAAAACTGTAACCAAAGAAGCATGAATGAACGAAAATGTTTTATTTGCCTTCAATAAACTAAACTTGATTCTGATTTTCAAGATTTCAAGTGTGAAGCAAAGAAAAAGGTTTTACAACCGAGTCGCACGGTTCTCCAATGAACTAAGATTTTGTCCTATGGGATAAGCATTTTTGAGGTTTCATGTTGAGTAAAGTATGTACATAAATATTTTTCTGTCACAGAGCCCGAGATATATAAGTTAGCTATAGTAAGTATGTATATGAATATCTGGGGAAGCATGCTTTTAACATTCAAGTGGTTCCTGTGTGCTGAATAGTTTTTAGTCTTACCTTGAACCAAATGGTACAATACAGGCAAAGCACATCAAGCAAACCTTTTCTGCCAGCTCACTACTCACAACGACCGGCATCCTCTGGATATATCAGTATAAGGATACTTTCTAAATGAATGTGAATATCTCGGAGAGCTTTTAGGTACATGCTACGTGCAGCTTTGTAAATGCTGAGTTATCCTATTTCTGTTGGAAGTGAGAAGCCAAGTGGAAGAGCTCCAGCTGCATAATTTTTTACTATCCGTCTGACAGTCAGTCACTTCTGAACTGAGCTTGGCTTTAGGGGCTGGAAATTTGCGTTCTCCATTGGATTTGGATTCTTTTGTATCAAGAACATTTTTGTAATTCAAACCGAACTATTTGACACTCTTTCTTCATTAGTTTTGGTAAGTAAAAGATTGAGATTGGGTTTATGCGTGCGTATGCCAAAAAAGAGGTTCAGTGAGCTTGTAACCTTGATAAACTTTTCCAATATGCAAATCTATTTGCGTGTGCATAATATCAAGGAGAAGTGCATTGAGCTGATTGAATCAAAATTGAATGTAAAAACTCTCTATTGTTTAGCTGAAGCGGCTCACTTTCGCCAGCTTTCGGAATCGGTGTAACCTCCTTTCTTATTCTTTCGCAGAAGCTACTGAAGCTAACAAAGTGACCCTAAACCTACTGCCTTGTGTGATATATCAGTTCACCAGTTGTATTCGTATTTGTACCTGTGACAGACAATAAAATGGCATCGTCGATGAGGAATTTGGTCCGTGGTGTCATCACCAATACCCGTTCTTGTAAGTTTTGCATTCAAATTATATTATTTTGATGCCTTTCTCTTATCAATAGAGATGGGTGTAAAAGTGCAGTATGTCGTAAAATTTAAACGTGCGCAAAACCACATTAAATTGATAAGACATGTGCGTACAATTCCAGCTGCATGAACTGTCATTGGTGGCATTGACAGAACCTAGCTATAGATGTGTATGTACGTGCTGCTTTTTTACTATCAACTACCTAGTCTTGCTTTTTTACTTACCTATAATAGAATACAATAGGCATGGTATCGGGTTTAAAAAGTCTTTCTTACGTAAAGCATCTTGTTAAGCTGTGCGCGCTGCATTCAGAAGATTCAAGAGATCTTCCATATATCCGCAAAGGGATATCCGGTAGGAATACATATGATTCAATGGAATCAATGCCTAAAGCATGTATCGGTTAAGCATCTTTCTTTCTTTCTGTGTGCGCTTGCATCCAATCATTCATGAACTGTCTTCAAGAGATAATCCGGTAGGATAGGTTATAGATGGAATCAAGCAAATCGGCGCAACAAAGAACTCATGTGCTTTGAATGCTGAATTTTTAATGAATGAACAGTAAATTTTGCCATGTGATCAATGCAGTTTATGAAAGTGCAAAATTCCAACTATAAAGGCATCCTCTGCAGATTTAGAAATTACCACTGTTATTTCTAATCATGATTGGGTTACCTTTTCTGTACAGATTCCACGGGAAAACGGATTGAAGTTGCAAGACCTGTGGTTGAACTGGATGGGGATGAAATGGTATGTTAATGACGCCGTTATCAATCGCAATCATCCACAATTATTCATAATAAATTTGAATAGATGAAAATTAGGAGGTAAATTCATTGAATCGTATTTGTAGACTCGGATAATCTGGGAGAAAATCAAGGACACTTTGATCTTCCCTTACTTGAAGGTGGAAGCCCTGTACTATGACTTGGGTCTCCCTTATCGAGATCAAACCGACGACCAAGTCACTTATGACGCTGCTTATGCCATTCTTAAACATAATGTAGGTATCAAATGTGCCACCATTACTCCTGATGAAGATCGCGTGAAAGGTACGTAAAGTATTAAAACGCGTATTGAATTCTATCGCATCGCTGGGGCATCTGTTAAACTGAAATCATTTTAAATCTAGAATTTAAACTGAAAAAGATGTGGCTTAGCCCCAATGGAACCATCAGGAACATTTTAGGAGGAACTGTGTTCCGTGAACCTATTTTGTGCAAGAATATCCCAAGGCTGGTTCCTGGGTGGACGCAACCAATTGGTAATTAATCATATTTTACGGAGCCACTTATCGCCTTATCAAACTGCCTTTTATTCATCTCTAAAATTACAATTATTTCCTAGTGATTGGACGTCACGCCTTTGGAGATCAGTACAAGGCCACTGACGTTGTAATTGACAAGCCCGGAAATGTTCAATTGATCTTCACCCCTGCAGACGGTAGCCCTCCAATGGTTCATGAAGTTTTTAATTTCAAGGAGACGGGGGGAGTAATTATGGGAATGTACAATACCGATGAGTCTATTACTGGCTTTGCTCATTCTAGCTTCCAGGTATACTATTGAATTTGAAATGTCTATATAGATTCTTAAGTGGCATTCTAAGTTGCGGTGATACTAAATTGTACTCCATTTCTTTTGCTAGATTGCCCTCCAAAAGAAGTGGCCTTTGTACATGTCTACCAAAAATACCATTTTGAAACGTTATGATGGCAGGTTCAAGGATATCTTCCAAGAAATCTACGAAAAGCAATATAGGGCAGACTATGAAAAGGCTGGCATTTGGTATGAGCACCGACTCATTGATGATATGGTTGCTCAAGCCTTGAAATCCAACGGAGGATTTGTTTGGGGTAATACGATACTGCTAATTGCCAATTGCAATGTTCATCACAAAACTATACGTATTAACGAAACCATTCAAAACATCAATAACTGTTATTTGCAGCTTGTAAAAACTACGACGGAGATGTGCAGTCTGACATTGTCGCTCAAGGATATGGATCCTTAGGTTTGATGACCTCGGTTCTTATTTGCCCAGATGGTAAAACAATCGAGTCTGAGGCAGCTCACGGAACTGTCACAAGACATTACCGGTAATTAAACTAAAAGTATAACCAACAATTATTCCTCCCATTTCTTTTACTTTACCCGTAATTTTTATATATCTTTCTAATTTTTAGAATGCATCAAAAGGGTCAGCCAACTTCTACTAATCCAATTGCATCGATTTTCGCATGGACTCAAGGTCTCATTCACCGAGCCAAGTTGGACAATAACCCAGAGCTCGACCGGTACTTACTCACATACTATTTTATGTTTTAACTGAGTTGAATATAGTTTTTTTACTCATTTTTTTAAATTTCATGTTAGATTTTCAAAACTTTTGGAGAAATCTTGCGTCGACACCGTCGAGGCTGGACACATGACAAAGGATTTAGTCGCATGCATCCACGGGCTCAAAAATGTAAAAGAAGGCATGTACCTAAACACCATGGACTTCCTTGACGCAATTCGCCAAACACTTGACAAGAATCTAGCTGCGTCCAAAAAATAGGCCAATAAATAAAATTCGAGATGTTTTCTATTGAAGTTAATTACTAAGAAGCATAATTTTTTGTTGAAATTTTGTTGAAATTATTATTCTTTTGACATGACATAGTTGGTAAACCACCAAATTGAGAAAATATTGGAGTAACCATTGTGTTCCCCGTTGTTCTTCCTATAACGTTGCGTTTCGTTCGAATTAACTAAACTTTTCTTCCTCTGAATCAAACAATTTGAAATACCTTCCAGAGACTAATCTTAATCCAATGCTGTACTCAACTTACATTTATATTTTTAAGAAAGTATTGAACTATCGTTTTTTTGCACTGTCAAAGTATTTATTAACGTTACAGTCACAGTTACAGTGAGTGAACTTGGATGAAAATAAAACTATAAAAGTATGAAAATAAAATGGCTTGTTCACGATGAATTTATTTTTACATCATAAAAATCTGTTTTTGTTTTATTACGTCAGAAATCAAAAGACAATTTATGTATAATATATATTCATTTACCGGAATCAGTCAACTATGTATTTTGTGAGGGCAGAAAGTGAAAGAATGAAAAAGTAGGTAATTTTAAAGAAATAAAGACAGAGAGAAGAAGGAAATGAGAAAAAAGTATTGAAATGCGTAATTGGGTAAATGACTAGAGAACCACAGGAAAAAGAACATTCTTCAAAATAGTCATCATTTCAATATATATATCATGTAGCCGAAGACAAGTTAAGTTCATACACAGTAATAAAGTATTATTAGTTTAGTAGACTTTAAAAAATGGTAACAATTTTCGGAAAAAATTCCATCATGTAGATAAATGCTTTGTAGTATAGTATACTATTACCGGACGCTATATCCATATTTACTCAAGCTGAGGAGGTTGAGGACGAGCCTGTGCCCTTGACTTAGCTTGTGGGCTTCCTTGGAACGCGCTGTGACGTTGGGGGCGAGCATTACCACCATTAGGAGGAGGAAGAATTGGGCCGCTGAGTGGAGAGTAAGCCTTATCGTTGGGGAAGTGCACAACGGTCTTGTCAACTGGCTCGTACTGCAAGCTAACTGAGGGCTCTCCACTGGAAGGCTTGAGTTCATCAACTTGGGCTTCATAAGTTTGCTCGGGCTTCTTGAGCAAAACGTTAATCTTGGGTCCTTGTCCTTCGCTCTGCTTGAAGCCGGCTTTGATGAGCTCAGCAATTTTGTAGTTGGGAATCTCAATATCGACAACTGAAGACTCGCCACCAGGTCCTTGGAGCCAGAGAATGTGTTCGGAGCGGAGGGCAATGGCGTCTTGGTTCACACCCTCACAGTTCACTTTATAATTGCCGTCAGGACCTTTCTGGGTTTTGCATTCCACTCCCAAATTTCCTCCGCCACCTTGGGGCTGCGGCATGGCGTTGGCCACCATAGCATGGAGGAAGACGATGCAAGCCTGGAATAAAACAAACACAAAAACTCTTAAGCTTTCCTACCCCCACCTTAGTTTGATCTCACTTGGTCAACTTTTAGCTTACCGAAATGAGCTTCATGATGATAAAGTTTCTCGGATATTTTTGCAGAAGCAAATCAGATAAATATTAATTTTGTAAGCAAAAAAAACAAATCTTCCTGTCTTCCACTGTTTACCAAATCACCGAAGTCAAACGAATGATATGCACTTTCAAATCTAAGCCGAGTTTTATACTCGCCCTCAAAAAATCTGCTTACTATGCAAGTTGCTTACTTGCATTGTTGTCGTTGATTGTGGCTAAGTACTCCTCTCCTAGTTTTTGCAATATATCCAAATAAGACGAGCCTATACCACACCACGAATGACAATAAAAGTATAAGAAGATGAGATGAGCAAAGAGGATGAGATTGGGGATTGAAACAAAAATGCATTTTAAAATGCAGTATTTACTTTAATGCACATACGTATAACACACAACTGCCATCCTCTCAATCCCATGATGAGTGAACATACATAAATGACAACAATTATTTATTATTTATCGATTATTAGTTTGTGGATTGAGTAATTGGACATGTTTTTAAGGTACACATGTGTGTAAAAGTAGCCCTTCATAAGTGGCAGTCGAACACAACAGCACACGCTTCACTAGACGAGCTTCAAGTGTCATTATGTCATCATCATGTCAATGCAACGAGGTTTACAACATGAAGATTTAAAACTTCACACGTGTGAATCACATTTGCAAATACTTGCACAAGTCCTCAGGCTAGACTAAGGTTAGAGTCAGATTAGGTCATCGATTATGCTTAAGCCTCTAACAAAAAAAACCCAGTGGGTCTTAACAATCTCGCGAATTATTAAACTCATCATCGTCAACATCACCAGTCCCTTTTCAATGGCCACTTATTCCATTACTCACACATTTGAAGGAATCATAAATCCCGTGACAAAACTAGTGACAAAACTTGCATTTATCTGTGTGCTTTTAACTTTCCCTTAAACAAATATGAGCGTAGGCAAATGATGTTGATGCTGCTGATGAGTATTTTAATGATATAATATGTAGGTATTAGTTTTTAAGTATAATGGAAATGAAATACCTAACATAATCTTCATCTTCCTCCGTGCTGCAAGAGAGATTCCTTTTTCGCCTAAAGTCGTAAGTGATTGTCATTTGTCATATCATTTTTAAACCATCTATTCCTCACTAATTAAATTCATGACGTGTCTTATGACTTGTCAGTATTAAATTTTAGTAGTTTTTTTTGGTGGTGCTAACTCTCCTGTTACATTGCTGCTCTTTAGTATGCATCAAAGATTATCTGTCTTATATAAGTATTTATAGCTTTTTGGTACGTGTGTGCAGTGTGCGTGCATTGTGGCCATAATGAACAGAAAGAATGTGATGCAATGCAACTTGGCAAAATGAAGTAAACACCAGACCCAACCAGCATTTATAAGGGAGAGGTGATAATGAATATTATTCCATTTCCATTCGGCTTCAAATGAAAAAGAGAGGACAAACGTGAACGACGAAAGATGAGCGTCGGACCATAATAGGAAAATGCAAATTAAAAGAATCGTGATGTGATGATAACTCCCCGGTTGCGGTAACGTTAAGAGTTATTTTGGCTATTAAAAGACTTCAACTGAGCTCAAGTCGCCACCGGGCATGGGTGAATGAATGAATGACATGGCTCCCATCCCATCCATGTGGTGTTGGGTGCTGTGTCCCAATATACGTTTTGGGACGACTCACAAGAGTGTTTGGGGCTTTGACAAGTTATTGTTTATTATTGGTGTTATTGTTGTTTGGCAAATGGTTTGCTTTTTTAAGACCAGACGAACATGCAGGATTTATGTTTGTACAAAAACCTAAATGCAAAGGTCTTATGCAGAAAAAAATGAGCTTTGTGTGGGGTTGTGCAATTAATTTTTAGCATCATCATGATCATCACTTTTTCTTTGCAGTACTGATTTATTTTTCCTTCTCTTCTTCATTTCTAATTGGGTGTTGGAATTGCATTGCATTGGTATGCAAGTGCCCTACACACCACAACTGATGAGTGTCTTCCGAGAAGTGGCATCATGGTTTCGTTTAAGAGCTGAAAATCAATTAGGGGAATTTCGATTTGGTTTGGGTTGTCGACTCAAGATTTCATAATCTCACGGTACTTCTTCTGATCTGCGACCATTTGAAGGAAGACACGGTACTTTCTATCGTGAAATCTGAAACAAAGCAAATTAAGCGTGGATATGATAGCTGACTATATATGGGGCGTTGTAAGATTCAATTTAATGCTTACCCTTTTGCAGACGCGTTGGGTTGGATGATAGAACAACCTCCAGCCATTTTTGACACGATGTCGCGGACCTCAGTACCGACTGCGGCGGCAGCAGACATGGCAGCTCCTAAGAGAACAGGGCTCGGCACAGTCTGGAACAATGACTGGAAGACCGATAACGTCAGCGTGCATTTGGAGATAAAGTTTTGATTTTGTGAGACCCCCACAGATAACCAGCTCTTGGAAGGAGTGGCCGGCCTTTTCCATTTCCTCTTTGATGTGACGACTTCCGTACTATTCAAATTAACAAGAAAGGGTAAGGATAAAACTCCTTGCTGTCAGTCTTTTCTTTTGTTTATGTAATATTGGCAGTATCACTTTACAGTTAGAGCCTGGATAGTTGCCAAATACAGAGCAGCCAAGTCAGTTCTGGTGTTGGATAAAGTTAATCCACTAATCATTCCTTTGAGGGTGGGATCTGCCAGTGGGGAACGATTTCCATGATAATCGGGCCAAATATGGAGATCTTCAGTCAATGCATTTGGGTTGGCTTCCTTTCTAATCACATCCTCCAAATAGGACAGGACTTTTCTACGTAATTATGCAATTTTGTTTGGCTTTACTATCAAATTCCCATAGTTTATAATTTCATTACATTTCAGGTTCACTAACCCCACGCTATTGTTGCATTCTTTAGCCAATTCAGGATAGGCCACGTGGCTCATTACCACGTGGTCAAGCAATTTTCCAGCAGCACTTTGTCCTGCTTCACTTAAGTACATATCTTTTAGAATGACCCCGTAGTAAGGACCCCAAACTCCAGGGACCATTACAGATTTTGGACTCAGAGCCATGTGACATGTGGAGGTTCCAGATATGAGTGCAAGCCTTCCCAGCCCAACTCGCTCTTGTGGAACATTACCACAACCAATCATACCCAAAACTCCAGAGTGGGCATCAATCTGAGAAAAACCCACTTTTACACCAGAACCTAAACCAAGTTCTTTCGCTGCTTCAGCAGATATTTGGACAGAGTCCCCTGGAAAAGAAAATGTGTTCCCTATTTTGGGTAAGGCATCAGTCAGTCCCACTTTTGAGAAGTAACTTTCATCCCAAAAGTTTTGCCCTTCTTCATTCACGTGAGTCCATTTGCATACAATGCAGCAAACAGATCTACTCAAAGAACCCGAAGCTTTCCACCTCAGAAAGTCTCCGAGATCGAAAAATTGCTCTGTGTTCCGATAGTTTGTTGGCAGATTTTTCTTTAGCCAGAGAAGCTTTGGTGTTTCCATTTCTAAGGAAATTGATCCACCTACATATTTTAGTACCGAGTGGTTCGTAGCATTGATTGCGTTAGCTTCTTCGCCAGCTCTGTGATCCATCCACATCACAATGTTCCATTTAGAATCACCAGATTTGCTCACGGATTCTGGCTTTCCAGTAGTGCCCAGTGCTACCAAGGAACAGGTCGCGCAGAAGGATATGCCGGTGACATCTTCCGCGTTTATGTTAACGAGGACTTGCTGCGATTTTAAAAAGAAACTTCACTAGTTAGACGTATCATAGTATCCAAAGAAGAGTTTTTTGCATCTGCTCTTGGTATATTTTTTTACTCTAAAAACGAAAGCTTTTCGCCGTCATACCTTAACAGTAATAATAACAGCATTCCAAATGTCATCACTGCTCTGTTCGTAATAATCCGGTTCCGGATTGTTGATAAGAATGTCCTTCACAGCCGTGTTCAGCAGTTCCCCAGACGCTACATCAAATAGTCCAGCTCTAACACTTCCAGATCCGCAATCAACGCCGATAACGTACTTTCCCATGATAATTATTTTAAAAGTTACAAGCCAGTTATTTTCAGAGAAGCGGAATGCTGTTGTCGTCTTCGTCTGTGAACAGAACAACAAAAAGTGAATATGAAAGATGCTTATGGAAAGAAATAAAACATTGATAAATACATGAAGCCAACTGAACACACCTGTCTGTATGCATGCACATGACTGGCCAAAACATGTGGATCCGATCCAACCTCCAGTATTAAGTTTTATTAAGTGTTGTATGTACCATATTTTCTGGAGACAGCGAGCATGAACTTGAATTTCATATGGCTATGATGCATGTAATGACCTTGGAGAATCAATGTGGTGCATATACCGTGCTGGATAAGGAATGCCACTCAACGAACGAACCAAAACACTTTATGAGACGATGACTGGAATTGATAATCGTAAGTCAGTTAGGTTATGCAATGCTTAGAATCTAATGATGCTGTTAATGCGCAAGCACACAGATACAAAGATAAAACCCAGTGATAAACAATATCAGGTATCATTAGTGCATTAGATAATATTTTAGATTATCCAATTTACGAGCTAAGTACATGGAAAGATCTCTGAACGTGAGTATTTAGAGTGAAATGTGTACTGTATTGACCGTATAAAATAGTCGTAATGGATTAATAATATTTGCTCCCAAATCTTGCATATGATGCTACTGTATTATGGGATTGATGACAGATGCAGCCTTGGCCTTGACCCGATCTTCTCAAGCAGAATATTTTCTTTTTGATCCGACAACATATCTTTTTGATTCTGATCAATAACATATTTTTTTACATGTGCTATCATGCGTTTAAAAAATTCATTAGGCACGTAATCCATGTTTGGTTTGAAATTTGAAAAGGAGATGCATGACACATCATTTTAATGTCATATTCATTACTACTGCGATTTCTAAGTACAAATAATTGAAGAACGAGCGATTGCGAACGAAGATTACAAGTAATTATATATACATAGTTTATGCTTACAAAGAAGACACTGACGTGAGAGGATAAATATCGTTTGTACATACATTCATATATATTATTTGGGGAATTAAATAGTAAATTAACATTATGGTTTAAGTGCTAGTCCATGCGCTTTTAGAAGTGTGTAATAAAATGTGCATGCTATTTAAAAATATATTCTAAATTTTTCCGTTTTTATGGGATTTGCGAGATTATAATACAAAACTGGGTTAAAACTGAATTTGGACTAACTTAAAGTTTAACTTTCACAAACGTAAAACACATTTTACGTTCTGGGATCGATTTAAAATTTAGCTCACAACCTGATTATAGTTACGTGGTTTCTCAGACTAATATATCACTCTTGAACAGTTTAGCACCATTGACGTTTGGTTAGCTCATTATTGATTTGACAGAACTATGACATAATATCACCTTGAAGCTCATCATCGTTGGATTGGAGAAGTTGTTGAAGTTGGTGTAAGCAATTCGTTATCTTTAAATTCAATTCCAGCCTTTCCCACTCATCTGAAAGCATTTCAACTTCAGGATCAGGAACAGTTTTGAGCCTGTTGAGAGACCAAAACGAAAAAAATGTTAAATTATTTTAATCTCAAACACTATAGATGATTCACTCGGGTTAAGCTAACGTACCATTCCAAACTCTGCATTTCTACTTGTTCCAGATCGGCTATGCTTTGAGCTGCCAATATACGTTCAAGACCGGAACGGAGTTTTCCAAAGTGTACCCTTATATCCCGTATGAGATCCCTTACCATCTTTCCAGATCTCTGTAATTTCTCCTCAAACCCATCTAACTGAGCTTCCAAGCTTCCGACCTCTTCGTCTATTTCAGTAAATCGATGAAAACTGGCAATGTTCTCTGAATCTGTATAGCTCCTTCCCTTCCAAAGCTCAAAGTATTGACTGAACTTGTCAGAAGTCTTAATTTGCTACAAAATACAAAATATTCGTATGTTAATTTCAATGCACTAAAACAATGAATACGTGCACAAATTCGTCAAAATTCTTACCTCAGCATATAATTCATGAATCACAGTTTGTTTAGCTGAGATAATTTTCCAAACGTTATCGCTTTCTCCTAGCAAATCTTGAATTTCCTTTTGCATTCG
Source organism: Orchesella cincta (assembly GCA_001718145.1). NCBI lineage: Eukaryota > Metazoa > Arthropoda > Collembola > Entomobryomorpha > Orchesellidae > Orchesella > Orchesella cincta. The sequence continues at coordinate 65,443 of LJIJ01000610.1, read as the reverse complement.
ATCAGCCACCGCCCTAAATTGTACATCGCCGTTATTTGCCATTGTCGATTGACTGGTATAAAGACTTGGGATATAAAACCTTTGAAACTCTCCTTGAATTGTTTTCAAGAAAATTTTTCAAGATTTCCGGAACAAGGAAGCACTTCCGAATTGCAGGACAATCGAAAAAGTGTGACTTGAAGTATGAGTCGATTTTTTAGAATGAGCAAGCAAATCATGGCAGATTCTTGTGTACAATAACTGTATGTAAAGGGTTCCTTGCATTTTTTAAGGGTCAGGTCAGCCATGAATGCATTCTGACCATGCCTTTACCCGCATTCTTTTACGCATACATTCTTCCACATGTATTGTTATTGATGATGGCGTGGCATGGTTTGGACTTAAAATCGGTTTATCAAAAATGCTTCAAGCTTTCTTATACATGTATGCATATCCAAGACAAGTAAGCGGGATGAATCAGGACAAGTTCTCAAGGGTTCTTCAGACGACAGAAATCAAGCAACGGTTGTCTTTTCCTGCTTCCTAATTCCCTAAAAAACTGCACACAATATCCTTTTTTGACTGCATTTATCAACAATGGAAATTCAAGCATGGATGCATATGTATGGTCAGTATGGCATTATTATTCCGGTCTTGTGTGTACTTTTGCCTGGTTAACTTGCATATGTTAATCTTAAGTCAGAGGTTGTGAAAATCTGTGAAAAATGTCAGGAAGACGGAATAAGGAAACTATAAGCCAAAAAGGTGGTTCAGCAGGGAAGCAACAGTCTCCATAATGCCGGATGGTATTATCTGCTAAGTATGTACGGAAGGGAAGTTTGGGGTTTACTTAGCTGTATTCCTTAAGGCACTTTATTTCATGAAGAATCAGGAAGAAAGGATATCCTTTCACAAAATGTTTGCAGTGCTGAAAACAGCTGAAAAACGCATGCATGCCTGTGTATATGACACATAAACCTGTTTGGCTTTTTAGAGATTAGAAAGGGTTTAAAGGGACTGGGTAAGTGTGGACTGTTAAATGTGAAGGTACTCTTTGGGTTTGGTCAAACGAGAAACCATGAGTGAGCGGACTTTATATACATTTCCTCGATTTACGACCCTATTTGCCATGCTAAGAAATTGCTAGATAATTGGTCGGTTTAATCCTTCTTGTAGAAAGGAACAATGGCCTGCTCCTGAGTGTTCGGTAGGGTCCAAAGGGTTTCTGGTTTTTTTTCATGAAACGCGGAGGAGCTGGTTCAATATTGTTTCTTTCTAAATAAATCGACACAGTTCGTGAGTTTTATCAGGAATAGTCTACAACAACGAGCTTTTGCTTCAAAGTTTAAGCCAATACCACATTCTGTATTTATGCTTCAGCTAAAATCAAGCTAGTTTGCAAGGAAATGTAATGTTAACATGTAATCATGTAAATGTATGCTCACGTATTGTTATCCACATTCAATACGACTGATTGTAACAAGTATTAGACCAACGCAAGAAATATTATACTATAATAGTTGAATAAACATCCTTCAGTTTATGCATTGAAAACTGAGTTTTGCATTTCAAAAATTGATTTAAATTGTACTGAAAAACCAGAGTCCGAAACATGGAGGCTGCAGCCCAAGTGCGGCTTATTTCTTGTAGTGTTGAAAAAATATGATTTCATTTTTATCATCTACTGATACTGTATCCGAAACCCAACCAGCGAGGAAGTAAAAAATCGAATACTTAGTTGGCTTATATTTCTATTTTAGAACGGAACTATAGGACTTAGCATTCCTGAGCTAGGCAAAATTCGGCAGATTATTCAAAAGCAAGTTTCAATGTACGCATCCACAACCTGTCTGATTAAAAGTTGCACGTTGGAATGCCAAAACCAGCTGGAAACACAAGCATTATGGCATTAAAACGTTGAAAATAGCGTGCTTTCGCATGAGAAAATGTTGAAGAGCTTAAAAAATAAGTCTGAACTCGAAAACAGGATCGTCTCCCGTTGAGTAAAGTCCGCTACTTTTTTACTCATTCACGGACATTGAAAGGTATGTCCTTTTTCTACTTCCTCTAAATCCTCTTAAGACTTACTAATACGTTTCAATATTGAATGTAAAATGTGTACCTAAAGGTTGGAACACTTCCTAACGGACCGTTGAAGCTTCCTTTTCAAGCTCATGTACCGATATTCAAATAAAAAAGCAATTACTTAATTTTACAACCTTATTGCCGTGCTAAGAAATTGGTTGGTAATTGGTCGGTACATGTACTTTTACATGCACACTGTGCACAGTCCATTTTAAAGGACAAAATCATACCCACACATGGGAATCAACCTGTAAAATACGACTTGATTGAACAGGTTGTTTGTTGCTTCATTTTTTACCTTAAAAGGGTTAATTTATAATCAAAATTTACTAAAATAACTAGAAAATTTAAATCTAATTCATCAGCAACCGCAATAACAGTTGTTTCAGAACTTCATAAACTATTTGTTTCCCAAAATATCTCACTTGCAGCGAAAATGGGATTAGCAAATTGAATTCACCTTGCATAAACGACGGTCTGTAAATTTTTACGATTTTATTAATTTATTGTCTGGGTAGGTCTGCAGGTTCCGCAGGATGGCATCAGATTGATCAGAAGTGAGCATCTAAGCAAATTATTAAACTGTAGCTATAAACGTCTCTCAGAATATTAAGTATGTAGTTACTGTACTTAGTACCTGCATATATATTTACGTAATCTAACTTCATTAAAAACTACATTGACATTCATTGATTTTTGATTTGTAGTATCCACCATCCACCGACATTTTGTTTACTTCACATTTCTGTTCTAGTGCGTTATAGTAAAGAAATTAGCAACACCACACTGTTGAAAAGTTATGAATGAGTTGACTAAAAGCTCAGCAGTTGTCTTCACGAAATACGATGTGATGGAACCATTTAAATGGTAATAACTGTCAGTCGTCTCTTTTGGCAGCTAAAAATCTAGAGAAAATGTTAAAAACCAAAAATTCTTGGTAATGACACTATCAATCGTGTTTACGTTCATTAGCATAGCACGCGGGTGTCATGAGTAATGCTGGTTTTGATACATTATGATAATTGATACAACACATGCTAACTCTTCGACCACGTATAGGTATATACCTACTCACTCACATTACCAATACTGATTATTACGTTGTAATAAAAAACAAACGGAATTTATCCCCAAATTGAAGATCATGTCATGAATGATTCTTGCTGAAAATTTTTATTGACTCAAAAACACATGAAATCAAACCCCATGTAGCGTCTGCTTAGTCATCTATACGAGGCTACTAGAACTGTTTTCAATTGTGACCACACACGCTCTCAGGCAATGCAATACCAGGCTTGACTAGTAGTCCTCTAAAGGACCTGCAGATTATATCATATTTTTCAAAAATTTACTGAATTTTAACCATCATTATTAATCCTAATGACTCCATCATTCCAACCTCATAGTATGTGGATCGATAAGAAGGAGGTATGACGTAAACACTTTTAATAATAATTGATCTGTCAAAGTTAACAATGAAAACTGAAATACGAGATGACTAGTGGATGACACACATTACCAACAATGTAAATGGATAATCTCCTGACGATTGATTGACGATGGAGATTACGACTGAACGCCAGATGGTGGCTGGGAGTAGCGCGTGTAAACGTACTAGTAGTTACCAAAATGATTTTGTAATTTGATCAACCATCGACCAATTAATGTATTCAAATTGTTGCATTTTTATCAAACTGCAGGAGTTAAATATAACGCAATAATGTTTGTTTTTAGACCAGCGGACAAAAGAAAGTGAAGAGGAGTTAGACAATAGTTCACTTGACAGTTTCAAAAACATTTTTATTTATAAAATGAAAAGGTGACATATCTTTTTCAAAGAAGTTCATGTATGCCTTGAGCTGCTAAATTAATATTTTCTGTTATATTTCACACATATGTGTAATATTTTTCTAAATATGTAGATACTGCTATCACCTTCAGTTTCGTGGGGGGAACGAGAGCTGAGTGGATCTAAAAACATTATGCAAATAATAATGATATCACGATGAAGCTGTCGCCTTTCAAAAATCTATTCTATCATCATCATCACATCAACTAACATAAGCATCATCTTGTTGCATAATATGATTTACTGGTGCAGTAACAATGTAGAGAAAATGGTAGAAAAGGGAAAACGGGAGGAGGTGTATCCCTTTTTTCTTCCAAACTTGGACATTATTACAATGCTTCTGTGTTGGCCTGACCTGTTGAAACGTTGGAGGTAAACCTTTTTCTGGGATGTCATGCAAAATTTTCTGCGTTGTTTCGTATTATTTTTGCATGAGTTCAACTTCAACAGCATGACATCCTATAAAAGAAGGTGGTGCTTTGGTGGTATGCGGCATAAACAGCTTTGATATGCAAAAACTGTTCCTCCTCGTCATGTCTGAAGCTATACCTATATTTATACTACGTGTGCTCCATTTCCCCTGTCAGTGTCAAATTACAAGTTGTATTACCGACAGGTTAGACAGATAGATAGATTGAATGGATGATAGGCTAGCCTGATAAGCTCATTTAAAATAGTCACGACGGAATGTTCGCTTGCTCCAAGAGATAAAGGAGGCTCAAGAGAAACAAGCTGTGATATTCATTCACGCACTCGCACTCCGTCATAATCACATTATGATGAGCTTCCCAATTTTTCTAGACATAAAAATAGCCCGCATCCATATGGTTCAACTATTTGCTAATTTTTTCGCATATTTTCATTCTTCTGGGTCCTTTTCTGCTGGCGGACTGGGCGTGATTGATGTTTTCAGGCGAATATTTCGCATTTCATTTTCAGTTTTTCCATCAACTCTTCAAAATCCCACACAACAATGTGTACACACACACACGCATGAAAAGTATGCAGGGCAAAAAAGTAGCAGTGGAACGATTCAAAAGGTCAACCACATTGCTAAAGATGAAGAAAAAATGAGACAATATGAAAATATTCAATAAACTACTAAATTAAAATGTTCATGTGAGGACTAACCTTAAAAAGAGAACATCAAGACGAAAAAATTGCAACTCTTTTTGGCATTTCGCATCACACAAATATTTTCTTGGCATCCTTCATTTCAATATTCCATAGGAGAGCAGGCCAGGACAGGAGGAGTCGTTTTAATATTGATGGTAAACATTAAATTCTCAAAAATATAACTATAACAGACATTTAGTGAAAAAATATAATCTTTAGCGCAGTCAAGGTGGTAATAAACACCATCTCAAAATTACGATATGATGATGATGCCGAAGACAGGTTAACTAAAGGTTAGCTATCACCGCTATTCTCATAATATCATTTGCTGTCATTTTTTTTCATTATATTTTGTTGATGATGTGATGTGACATGATGGAAGTTGGTTGAATGCTCCTTTTACTACAAATTGGTTGTTTAGAAAAGCATAATGCGCATAATAATGCTATTCAAATCTTTTCTTCTTTTGTGAAAAATTATGGACACAGCCAACAACCAAGTGGTCTGAGAGTGAGTAATATGAAAATATGTGTTTTTTCATCTTTTGTAGCGCTGAATATTTTATGCAAATATGGCTCATATCTTAGAGTACTTAAATGCACTCATTCCATTTCAATAATATAAGTGTCCGTCCTCCCCCGTTGTAAAGTAGCGTTTTTCTGTGTTTGCCCCTTGAAAATTATTATCTTGAAAATCACTTTGCATTTTGATGATAATTATATGAGCTGCACTTTTGTGCATAATAAAATATATTTTTCTTCTTCAACAGCATAACATGTGGTTCACTCATTATGCGAGACTTTTTAAAATTTGGACATATTTTTTTGGTGTGGTCATCCTCAACTTCATCAAAATCACGTGTATTTTGCGTATGTTTGTATTATGTCGCGACAAGGCATTTACACGATGTCCCCTGTCAAACCAATGTTGTAAAAGGTCTTAAGGGAGTATAAAAAATGAAAGTTGAACTGAATCAACTTTTTTGGCATCAGAAGAGTAGTGTAACATGATGTTTTAAAGCTCTGATTTTTACTGCATTTTATGTGTGTGTGCCTGTTTAAATGGGGTTTTGCCTGTTCCTTTCATGTAGACCCTTTAGTTTATTGAGTGTCCTTGTGAATTTGCCCAATAAATTCTGCAAGATGCAATACATTACGATGCAAGATGGGAATGACTGCAAACAAGACCATTAAAATGGACACTTTACATGCAGATCCAAGTGAGGATGATCATGATGATATGTAATATCCCTGTCTGCTCTTCTGGGTCATCTTCATTTTCTCAAAAAAAATCACCACATTACACACACAAAGCTTCTTCTGTTTTGTCAAACTTGTTGATAATGACTTCTATGGTCCAATCTATGGTCTCATCTTCAAAGACATCAGCATATCAGAATAGTTGATCTCATAAAGTATGTTCAAAGCGAACTCTGAACTATCTAGGTAGTAAATAAATGAATGAGCAAAAACTTTGTAAAATGGAACATTCACATACTCTTCTCGAGTTGGAAGTTGGAATAAAGAGCACAAGAATGTCATTAATCGCAAATTTTTTAATGGCAAACATTTAGCAAATGTTTTTCTCGATACAATTAATTTTACTCAAAAGATACGGATGCCACCATCAATTTAGTTCCCAATGAATGGAATGGAAAATGTGATCGATCAAGGTACTTCATTGTTTCTGATAAGAGCTGTCTTTGATACCTTGGACGTTTACATCATGTACGCATGCTTGTAGTACAACCAAAACTATCGTTGTTTTTATAAAGAAATGTTCATTCGTTTGTTGGTAGGTAGTTGATTGATACTCCTGATAAACAACAAATGTGAGCATCTTCACACTGGCGAAAAAGTGCAAAAACTGAAACATAATTGATGGTGATGATGATAAATGAGGACCATCTTTGTACTTCTCGTTCACCTTTAAAAAATACCATATTAGAGAGTGAGAGGCAGAGGACCTTTTACACTCCGTTTAATTGCTGTCAGAGCTCGTAAAATGTGGCTGGATAATTAGGACACTTATGTTATTAGCTGAAGTCCAATAGAAATGAGATGGTCTACAATGATAATTCAATACGTGTAATTTGAAGATGAGCATAATATAATGAAAAACTTGTTAGCTTGTTAGTTGGTTCTAGTTCATTTCCAACCTGAACTGATTTCCATTGTCACCTCCCGCAGCAAGATAATAACTTGGGAGAAGATGAGACAACGCCATAAAACAAAGCTTATGAAAGCAATGAATACATTATGTAAATTTGCATCAATGACAAAAGGTGACTCGACGTCGACTCCAATATCCGTATTATTGTCTTTGTAACAAACTGAACGAGCTTGTACAAAGATAGTTCTCTAAGGAAGGTTGAGGGTTGAGCTAACCCTGATAAAGGGATTGCACATCATTATGAAAAGCTCCAATTTTTATGTTTTTTGCATACATTTTACATTTCAGAAGCTCAATTCGCCACTACTTTTGTATCCCCTTGACTTTGACCTTGGGACTTCATTATGTGGGAAATCAATTTGTTTTTCATCGAATAGTCTAGATCATACGTAACTCTTCTTCATCAAATATTATTGCTCTGGATTGCATTGCATTTGATTGCTTCTTCACTTTTTTTTCGACGTTCATACATTTGTTTGACCAGTTATTCGGTACCTGAATGAAAGGCTAGCGCCATTTACAACTTACAGATTTCCAATCCCATTTCGTGTCATGTTATCATCACCCTCATCCGCCCTATCATCTTCAAGATCAAGTTGATTCCAATCAAATCTCAAATACAAAATTTCTTGATTGTGTATTTCCGCATTGATGAAATAGATAGACACATGCCTATCTCTACCACCTCAATATTTTCACACTTCACACCTTTCTAGAAAAATAACACGAGACAGAAAAATCCTTTCTAAAATTATGCTAATCGCTTACCTGCTGCTGCTGCTGGCTGATGTAATCGGTCCCAATCTTTTTTTGCCCTCCTGGCTAAATGCTATATTAATTAAGCTATATGGGCGAAAAATCTTCTTAACTGAATTGGTTGGTCACACACTCTTTTTATAATATTTGTCATTCATTAAAATCATGATTTCTTACCTTGCTTCTTTTCGAAAGCATTTGAATTTGGACACACATTCCTCACGCTGATCCGAACATCATACTTTATTATTGGAAATGGCAAAACTTTTTGGAAATTTATCTCTTTCCCAATGACGGAGGACACGACAATGAAGAAGGAGTTGGTTGACTTTTTCAGTGAAAAATTATTTATTACTTTACATTTCCAAAAACAGCTTGACTCATGTCCTAAATCCCATTAAGTGCATTAGGCAGGTGAGGACAAGGGAGCAATAAATGCGAGCAATACAATGCACACAAGAATAATTATATAAGAAGATGATGATATTTTAATGGTAATAATGAGTGATGAATGCTAATAAGTTTTTGGCAGTGTCATTCTTTAAAGAAAATTCATTGCGGTTGAGTGAGTTCCTTTATCTCAGCGATTAATTTACAGGACAATGTCTCCAAATTGGTTAATAGGAGCTAGCCCACTCGCTAGAAATATGGAGACTTGTTTGCTTCTGAAAAAACATTTTGTTGACAAGTAGATAGCACGAACTTGCCAAATTGGAGGTACAAACAAATACGTGTAAAAGCAATTAACTTGTAAAGAAATTAAATGCAAATGATTTACATATTTCTCATCTTTTGTTTAAAAAATGCTCTTTTAATTTTATTCAATACCTCACGCAAATATTATGGGCATGGTGGTGAGTCAAATCACTTCACCCCAAGAATACAATAAAACAATATTATTGATTTTAATGAATTCAATGTGAACAAATGAATTAAGACATTTGCCGTGATTGCCATTGTTTGGGAAATTATTGACTCGACTCGACTGAAAATGTTGGGAACTACATAATTTACAGATGCAGTTCGTAGAAGGAGAGTCCTCCTGAAAACATAATTTTAATGGCGAGCAACAAGGACCCTCATAATTGTTAGGATAGAATTGGGATACTGCAGACAATGATGATGACCAGGTTGAAAAACATTGTATTAGGTTGGAAAATTATAATGCAAAAAGGTGACTTAATTAATAGTTTTGATGTAAAACCATTATTTTTTGGATGAAACCATTAAAAAATAAGTGAGAATGAGTAAACAAGAGAACTAATTTTTTTCTTCAGAGGTTGAGGTGAGGTGGTTAGACTAGATGATTTTCCCCATTTTGACTGTTGTTCGTGTCGTGCTCTTGTAAAATGGGTAGAAGATTAAACTACAAATTTATTTGCATGTTAATATTAATAATGCTGCTGCTGCTGCTGATGATGATAATGTTTATGATGGGGATGCATGTGAGGTAAAATAAGCGTCTGGCGTTTTTTGGAGATTTAGATGCTTAAATTATTATAATGGTGACTAACGCATAGACATCTCGGTGTCGAGAATTTTAATGAAAACATTTCAATCAAAATTTTTATGATGATTGAGTGTCTTTTAATGTCTCAAATCTTCATAGTTCATGAAAATTAATGGGCTCATCTCCACCGCACTACGCCATGCAGACAGATATGATCAAGCGAGAATAGAGGACACCGTCAAGATCAATGGGAACATTATGATAATGAAATTGATTAGCAACCCCATTATTGGCACGCAAAGATCAACTTTTTCCATAAAAATTAGGGATGGCTTTTAAAAAATGGGGGAAACATGCAAATACGAAGAAATACACTGGCCAGCAAAGTAAAGAGCTGGACGCTTCAATATTGCATGCGAAAAGCGGATTCACTTTTGACATTTGTTAATAATTATACCCAGTGGTTCCCTTTGATCTTCCTAATTATGGTAATCAGATTACAATCACATCACTATTTTTACCGCCACGCCACTACTGCATTTAAATAGAAAGTAATTCAGCAGGAGGTGAGATCAGGTCGATTTGGAAGAAGATAAGGAGCGCTAATGTGAGGAGTAGCATTCGCCGCGTCACATTTTTCGTCATGCTTGTAGTCTGTGTGTGGTTTGGTTCCTCAAAATCATTTTCAAGTTGAAGTTGACTGACTGGGAAGGCCCCTGTGGAATGTGTGATATGCAATGTTGAAGATCTTGTACCTTACTACTATTTGCATCTTCCTCTCTCTCTCTTATCGCGATATTAATCAACCCCCAATAAAAAAGAGGATGCTGCATCTCTACTCAGCTAATACTAATGATGGTGGTTAGCCAGTAATGATGATGGTGATGAACTAGAAGTTCTTGACTATTTATTTATTACGTTGCATCAACACCAACGTAATTTAATGCACTTTACAATTATAAATCTGCCTGTTTTCCCTTACCCCCTTTGATAACAGAGCGGATTCCTTTGTGATGCATAAAAAATTTGTACTCAACTTCATGCTTCAATGCTCAACCTTTAAATTACTTATACACTAATGTCAATTAATTGGGTCTCGTATTTTTTTACTCTGAATGTCACTCTCGTTTTTCTCGCGCATGCAACAAAAAAATCAGGAATATCACACATCCTCCATCCACTCCATTATTATTGATACATGCAAGCTCATCCCTTTCCAAATCAGCGCTATACAATTAACGGACAATAACAATTTTGAATGTAATTGTACTCAAGTGAAGCAACACAAAATTCATTCGTCGTGACACAACTGGAGCAACAGTGCCATAAAGCATTAATCATCTTGAATTCCAATAGGTGATCAACATTTTGACATTGGCATTTTGAGTATCGATTACAAACATTTTTTTTACAACTAACTACAGTATTTAGGTACTAAACATTAAATTAACATAGAACACCTATTAGAGGAAATACCTAAGTAAAAGTCGACCATATACATATACCTTTTCATTTTTATAACGAATATTTACGCACTTCTCCGAATCGATTATGGATACAGTTTGAGTTTATGGTTATCTTATGCAAAGTGAATTAAAATGGCCAACAAGGGCTAATTTAGTGCATTGTCATTTCATCTTCTGCTATCATCATTTAATTATTAGTGAAATGATTTGATTTATTCCAAAAAAATATTAACATCATCATCCACCATTATACTTGTTTCAATGTTGATGGTAATTGAACTATTGAGTTTTGATCTTGCCCCAAGGGAGCTTTGTGAAAACTCTACCCACAAACAATCTGTTTTCGTTTGAATGATCACGAACGGGAGCATGAGTATGTAAATATAGCTTTGAGAATTTTTAGGGACCTATGCAAACACTTGTTAGCCATGCCCTTTGCGAAAAACAATAACCGTCAGTAAAATAAGCCCGTGCGAGCTTAATGAGGAGCCATTGAATTTGATTATTTTAAAATGTCATGTCAAGTGTCAGAAGACCCTCTACTTAGTCATCCTTTCTTTGTAATTGTTTCGGGAACAGATTTCAATGCAGTTTTTTTGTCAGCATCTTCTCTTGTGTTTTAGGCCAAGGTGAGTTTTGAAAAGTGGCGATAAGGTAAAGTACTTTTCAATGAAATGAGTGATCAAGTGCATTTGAGCTACGCACGAAACAAACCGCAACGCCGCAGGTGCACTGAGTGACTAAAATCCAATGACGCAGTTGAAAATAACGAACAAATCTTTTTTGGTCTTGTAATTTCCAAGGTCCTTTTTCAGCGGCTGTAAAAATAGGTACCTTTTTATTGCAAAAGACATGAAAACATGAAATGGCAAATAATTACAATTGATGAACTAGATCAATAATAATATGATTGTCATCTTCACTGCATCGGCAGATGGTATAAGGACAGGAGAAGCAGTAGGAACACCTACTTTATGCAAATGACTGATAGTTGCTCATCATTAAATTGAAGAAGACCTGATTCTGAGGTCTTCTGCTTCCCGATTCAAAAATTTACATAAGCAAATTATATAAACTTCCTGGATAATAACATACTTTACGGAGCATGCTCACTCACGATATGTATGACTTTAGAAGAAAAAAAGGCACAAGTACGGAACCCGTGACGAAAGGGCTTTGTAGTATTTTTTAAGGATGATCATGACTCTGTTGACCGTTGTTAATTTTTAGCGTTTCGAGCAAAGTTAATTGCTGACCTAGATTTTGACCCAACCCACCCTCTCTTCTACCCTTACCCTCAACGACTTTTGCTGATGCAGCTTCTTGTTGAGGGCGTATCATCTTCAATTAACTATTTTCAGACAAAAAGGTTATTATGAAAGCTGAAAAAAGATTTATATGAGGAGCAGTCCACGCTGCGCTTCATATAGTCAACCAAAAATACATTATAATTATGTATGAATTGGATTTAGATGCACGCATTGTAATTGCCATTTTTACCAAGAGAAAGAAAAAGAGACAAGTTGCGTTACAGGCAATATACATAATCTTCACACAAATTATATTTTTGTCTAAACTCTACAGACAAAACCAATCATATTAGCTATATTATGGGCCCTTGATTTGATATGATGATGATGATGATGAAGCTTGTTTGGTTAACAATATGGAAACGACGACATGCTGAAAATTCCAATGCAACTCAAGCCAACTGCACGCAATAAATCATGTTATAGTCTTCTTCTCAAGAAAAACCAATGGGGACTTCAACTCTGTTAGTTTTTGGAAGAGGAACGTGTGCGTAACGTAGGTTGTAAATTATGCTCGAAGCACAAATACACTTGTTGTGGATTACGCATTTTAGTTTAATACATTTTAGTCGATATTGCCATGAATTAATGTACGCTGCTTATGGGATTATTGTGGTGTCACAACTCATTCATGGCTTGTTAGAACTTGTGTTTTCAGTGGAAAATGCCAGCAAACAATGAATGCAACTTGTTGTCGTTGTCTTGTCGTTTTTTGATGAGAAGAGAGAAAAGAAGGATCCTCAAAAATAGCAAACTCGTTCGTCATACTTTTTTCTTATATGATCATAAATACGACTATTGGCGATACAATGAAGAAAAATATTGAGATTGTGGAAAAATATATTTTGCATCAAGTTTGTATGGAGATGAAATGAAACCCATTTGCAGATCTAGCATGCATTTCTGATGATGCTGCATGCTGTGCTTTATAGTCAACTTATTAATATGGCTTGACATAAGGGCTTCTTGACACGATACGATATGAGTACTATTCACTATAGTTTTGCTACATGATATCAGATCGCACAGTAGATAAAGGTTACATAAACACATACTAAAGTGCAAAAAAATGCGGTAAGTAAAAGAAGATGCAGCTAGCTGAGCAGACTGAAAGGGATTGTCATTTCCAAAATGCAACAAGTTTCTTGTATCATATATCGTATGCATGATGCACTGCACTAAAATGTGAATTAGACTGAATGTTGTTGCATTTTTTCTCTAACCTACGTTTTATTGTGTTAGGGTCATTGCAATGTTTTTAACAATTCGTTCAGTGTACCCCTGCCCTATACAAATCTCCCATCACTCAACATAACTTGAAATGCAAATATCTTTTGTGTACTTTTATATAAGATCGTGTAAGGTGGGCTCTAGGCTCGTCTTCATGTAAACTGACTCACTTTTCCTTTCTGTAGCACCATATCACCACTACCCAGGAGGGGTTTTATCGTTATTATTAACGCTTCATCACGCGTTCTCTCACCCAAACATGTAATATGTCGGCCTGTTTAAAGATGATATGATCGTCATCATCCTCAGCATATTATATTACGTGTATATTTATCACGATGGAGAAAAAAGGGCTGAGGAGGATGATGGTTTTGAGGATGCAAAATGCACTAGTACTAGACAAGCCAACTTGTGTTGTGTGAAAGATTTGTAGCAAAAGATAATAGAGCGGGGATTGCGTACTCATATAAATAGGAATGGTCAACCTAGGACTTGGCATCAGCATCTCAACAGCTCCACAATTGGAATCATCTCAAGAATTCAATCCGAAAAGGATCAATAAGAAATCATCAACATGAAATCTGTGAGTTTAATTGCTTTTTTAGGAATTATTTGAAATGTTTTGAAACAAAATGGTTTCAATCTAGTTTTGAAAAGTGATTGTTTTGCCAAAAAATATATGGGCTAACTCGTATCCTGTGGGAGTGTCAAAATTCGTATGATTTTGTCCAAAGGGGGGAAAGAGTTGTGTGAAATATATTTATTACATTGGTGTTATATTTTTTGCGTGTCCTAGTTCATCGTCTTTTCTGCTCTTGTGTGCTTGGCCGCCGCCCAATTCGGCCGTCCAAGACAACAAGCTTCTGCTCCACGTGGAGGTGAAGAAGTCCTCATCATTCGTTCCGAGTCTGAGAACAATGGAGATGGAACTTACAGATACCTTTGGGAAACCTCTGACGGAACTCAGGCTGAAGAATCTGGATATCTGAAGCCAAACGGAAACGACGATCCAATTCAAGTTGCCCAAGGATCTTACCAATATTACAGGTAAAAAGTTTAATAGTATATGTCCTCTAATGCATTTCCAAGAGTTCATGGCTAATTTGTTCTGACTGGACAATTCTCATGTAGCCCCGAAGGTCAGCTCATCAGTCTCCAATACATTGCCGATGAGAACGGCTTCCAGCCCACTGGTGACCATCTCCCAACTCCACCACCAGTTCCAGCTGAAATCCAAAAGGCACTTGACCTCATCTACGCCAACAATGCTGCTCAAGGTTCCAGGCCTTCCAGACCCCAATCTGGAGTCCGTCCACCAAACAGACGCCCATCCTATTAGAGTAGTAGACTTTTAACTAGTGCCCAGTACTGCAATTCAATTATTAGTTGTTGTCCCTTTTTGTAAAAAAATACAATTAAAATGAAACAAACAAATTCTTGTCCAAAAACATTTCTCACTTTGCCCCATGACGTGATTATTGTGACATTTCTTTCCCTTCCCCTCAAATTTATTATGTGCCATGCAATGTAACTTGTACTGAACTCCTTTGTTCCTAAAATATTGTAACTTTGCCCAATCTCATACAGAGAGCTTTCATTATACTTATGACTATATTTTCTGAAGTTTTTTCCAGTGTCCCTTATAAATCAAAAACATTATCATTTACTGAAAAATATGAATCTTCCAAAACCCCTCAAATATGCCATGTTTAAATCATAGAGATGATCCGATAATACAAAATTCTGTAAACAAAAACATTTTTGTAATTGGAAAAAACGTCAAAAAAAATAAAAACAGTTTAAAGAAATAATCAACTTATATTGATCTTATTTGGAATATGATTGCTAAAACTAATGAAATCTCATCAACTATATACATATTTAACACACTAGTAAATGAAAAAAAAAGTTTAAATAAATTCCTTCTTGCCGAATTTCAAGCTTTTATTGCCTTGCTTTTAGATGTCTTCAAATACGACGGATTTTCATATCTACTAAAGTAAGCCTAAATTTTAAGAAATCTGGATCGTACTTTTTAATACTTACTCAAACGAATGCAACATGCATGTTGCATTTCCATGTTGCATTTCCACTCTATTAAAACAAATTTCGACTTTGTAATAATTTCCTTTTCGATAGATAAATTTTACGCGCGCAGTACTTTGTATAATTGCAAAATGGTAAATTGTTTTTTTATCCACTGAGCTTTCAAGGTTAGCCTGCCTGAGAACAGTATCTAAAATAAATCGATTAAATCAAAAGAAATCAATAAACAAAAGCAAAGACTTCATCATGATTAACATGTTGCGTTCATTCAACAGCATAAACTAAAGAAAATTTTGACATGGGGCGAATTGATTTCCTTTTCCGGATTTTTAATCATGAGAAAGGTGCCACCTGCTACGCACTTCACGGACGGAAGAAGGCCATTATGTAAATGAACCCACGACTTTACTCCCATTCCACACTGCTCTGCTATAACATTATGATGTTGTTTCAAGGCTAAAAATATATTGCGTTAATTAGAACCATTTTTCACCCAAAAAAATTTATAATGATGCCATAATGTCGTTTAATTTTCATCCTTTCATTCAACTGATGTGAACAACTTGTTATTATTTATGACTGTTGTAGCTTCTTTATAATCTCATGATGATGATAACTTGATTTTTTTGCTACAAACACATACTCACGAATACGACAAGTGTCACATAGTTTGGTGGCTAATTATATTGACGATAAGAAGTGCATCATCATATTTATGTAGTCAAGTGCAGTAGTGGTCAAATTAACGATCCTTAAAAGTTATTTTGTCTAGAGCTGCTTCAACTTGTCTACATGATTTACAAAATGGCTGCATGCAGTTTGCAAAGAAATGTTGTGGAATAGGGTAAAAGATGAAAATTGAATTAAAATTATTGAATAGAGTGAATGTTTGTAAAATTATGCTTATACATATGAAAGTTATTGTTATATAAAAATAGGCATACAAGTTGTTTCGCTTTGTAAGGTCAAAGGATCATGATATGTTGTATATAACTTATTTTGAACAGCTTTTATGATTATATTATCACATAAGGAAAATTTTAAGCTCAACAATGGCCACAACAATATCATGCATACCTGCATGAACAGGGATAGCAGTATACATACATATCGGATGTCTTAATTCTGATGAAATCGAGCAAGAAGATGAAAAATGCAAATGCACCACGAGAAGACCTACAACCCATTTTTCAGTACGGTATGGCATGACTTCGCAAACCAATATGTTTTCACAAAGATGACAGAACTCGTGGATTGTCTAATCATATAAAAAGGACTGGTTATCGTGGGATTTCACAGACAGTCTTGAATCACCGTAGCTGAATAACCATCTTATCTTCCTCAACAGCAGCAAATCAGTTTATAGCTCAAGAGGTCTTTGAGAAATCGGAGGAGTAATTTTTAATTACCAAAATGAAATTTGTGAGTGATTTTCGGTTCAACTTCGGAAACAAGTATTTTGGTGACTGTTATAGTGTTGAATAGGTTAATTGAGTGCTGAAATAAAATTTGGTATTTTTTTCTTTGTGTTATAGTTATCTGCTGTAATTGCTCTTGTGTGCTTGGTTGCCCCTATTTTGGGCAAACCAGTTGGAGGAGAAGAGATCCTTATTATCCGCTCTGAATCGGAAAACAATGCTGACGGAACTTACAGATATCTTTGGGAAACTTCTGATGGTACTCAAGTCGAAGAGTCTGGATATTTGAAGCCAAATGGAAATGATGATCCAATTCAAGTTGCCCAAGGATCTTACCAATATTTCAGGTAAGGAAACATCGTGTTAAGCCAAAGCGTTTTAAATTAGACTGATTACCAAAATTTTGAAATTGTATTAACTTTGTGAACTAGCCCCGAGGGAGAGCTTATCCGTGTCACATACATTGCTGATGAAAATGGATTCCAGCCACAAGGAGACCATCTTCCTACTCCACCACCTGCAGGTGGCTCCTCTGCTCGTGCTGCTGCTCCAGCTGCTCCCAGACAATCTCAGAGGCCACGAAATGGTTAAAAAATTAGTTCACTAAAGACTTTTCTTGTAAATTTTTGTCCTAAATTTAAATTCTCATCATCAAAACCTCATTTGTATTATCTGCCTGTATACGCCTTCGTAAATTTATAATGGAATAAATACACTTTCTTCCTCACTGTATTTACATGGAGTTGTTTTCATTTCAATTTCTTCCGTATTTCACTTATGGCTGATTTAACGTCGCTGAGTAATTTTTATATATAATTATTATTATTCCATGACGTAGATAATTGTTAGATTCAGCTTTTGTTTACTCCAAAAATTTAAAGTTGGCTGAAGTGGCTCTAACAAATATATTATTTCATACTTTCATTCGCGAAACATGACCTTTGCATCAGAAAAGAATTACTTCACCAATATAGGTATTTTCATCGATTTGGAACAAACCGTTGAGAAAAGACATTCATCACAATTATCTTATCAAGTCTAAGTACTAATTTGTTTGTGAAAAAGAACAACTTTTAGGGAGTACGTATGTATAATACTTTTTGTATGTCATATTAATTTTAAACTAAACTCCACAAAGGTCATCCTCATTCATCATCATTTGTACATGTCCATAATTATGTGCATATCCACGTCCACAAGTTTTGCTTTGATTTGATATTATGATATTGCATTCCATATCGAATCAATCTGTTAGTGTGTGTCCTATGCAAATCTGTTAATAAACCGTATTCCATATTCCATTGCACATAACTATGCCAAAAACAGTAATGAAGCGTGTGGCTGTGCGTAAGTGCTTCTTTCTTTTACCACTCACACTCAAGGTCTGTTACAATATTTTGATTGTTTTCGTTTTTCTTGTCGTTTGTGGTGTGGTTACCTTGTTGGTTGTGTGCCCTGCTAAATAACGTGCATTCAATTTGATGGAAGGAGACGAAAATCTGGCTCATCTTCTGACTTGGAGGCAAGTAGGTAATGTAAAGCAACTCTTGGTGATTATGATTATGATGATGCATTATTTTCAGCCAGTCAGTTTGTCTGTGTCCTTTATTTGCAAAAATGATAATTATATAGTGGAGTACAAGACGCAATCTATTGTTTCTTCTCAAACTTGATACACAAAAATCCCTCGTGATCACATAATAATAATTATCCTCACTTTGTACTCTTCTTCTTCTTCATGCTTTTGTTTAAAAGGATCCAATTCTGCCACGGGGCACGCACAATTACTTTCTTCGTATTATTATAAGTAATGTTATTTTCTGCTTTGCAGAAAGCTAGAACCCCCGTATCGACTTTAGTTACGCAACACCATCTTTTACAATGATTCGCTTGAGTATCATGATATCATTATTACCTATATGTTTGTAAACCTTTTTACATTACGAAGGGTTACGCTGAATTTAAATTATGATGTTTTATCATTGTAATGCTCAGGAATTAGTGTGAAGATTCACCTAAAATTTCGTGGAAATATTTCATTATTCGATATCATCATAATTGTGACATGACGCAAATGGCCAAATTTACTTTTTTAAATGGTTTCAGTTCTAAAATTCTGGCCGCCAGAAAAAACGAAAAGGGAAGTAGCTACAAGTTAACGTATACTTTTGAAATGTCAAAGGTCATGGATTACAGGAAATTTGATTCAATAATTTCAAAGAAACACTTGAACACACAACAGAGGGCTTAATGGTTTTGTTTATCGAATAAATTACAAGTTTTATTTCAATAAAAGACCATCATCATTTAATGCTTGTTATTTCTTCACAATTCAAGGGAAAATAGAGATGGGATCGAGTCCGATTTTAATCTTGCGTGAATAATATTCAAGGTGATTGTTTCAAAGAGGAGCACAACCACAAAAATCATGGCTGTCCGAACACATTTTAAAGAACAAGTGCCAACATAAATCTGATGGATATCCAAATTTATGGTATCAAGTGCGAAGTTCGTGCTTTAGATATGCAAAGCATCATAAATTGTCGGTTTCTCACAGGATTACAATCTCTCCAAAAGAAAATAATAATAACAGCTTCACCAGCACCTCCACCATTGTGTATTGGTTAATGGTTATTATGAGTACATATTTACGAGCTCATCTTGAGCAGGCCAAATGGTAAAATCTGTCTACGGATATTTTTATGCACGTGAATTTTTGCAAAATGAAAAGGAAAGTCAATCTCAAACCTCTTGAGTCTTGTAATCAAATCGTGATGTAATTGAAATGATTAGGTATGTACTGGGGGTTGAAGGCAAACATTTCGTATTCACAAGCACGGTGGACCCACAAAGCTGAAAACAAGTTCGTGATTAAAAGCGGATCTTGAAGTTTTGTTTTTAGGGGGTGGTTGTGGTTTGGTAATAATAAATATAATGAAGCTATCAACTCATATGCCATCCTCATATGCGTGTCCGTCCGTGTCCGGATTCTTCTTCTTTTTATCCACTTATCCAAAACGTTCCATCCAATCCCTGTTTCAAAAATGAGCAACATTGACTTTCGTTCTCATAAATTCTTGAAGAAGCATGGGGGTATTAGGCTCGTGTACACGTACCATGTTCCTATCCTCAATCATCATCATCTTCCATATAATAATTAAGTTTTTATAAACGATAAACATGATAAATGTTCTCAAGTGTCATCAAATGGCGAAATATACTTGCTCCCTTACAAGTTTTATGAACAATTTTTAGCCATTGTAATGCATATTTTTTTTCTTTATTGCCATTTGCCATTTACGATTATTACATAAAACAGGATGAGGCAACGCAACAAGAAGAAGAAGAACTTTTTAAAAAGAAAGACAAGTTTTGTTCGAGTAAGCTCTGAGCGAACAGCGAACATGTAGACAAACTTAAAAATTAGAATATTATTGGTTTGCTCTTGGCCCAAACAGAAACTGAATTATAGTGTTTTTTGGCAGGTGCTTTTCTTCTTAGACGACATGCCAAATGCCATATTGTCTGCTGGTCATCATCATCACCGTCAGATAATGTATTCATTCATTAAAAGTCATTATGATTACAAATAGCCCTCATATATATCAGAATATAACGAGCGAAGATAGGTCTGGTTATTACTAATTTATCGTGATTTAATGGGACTTATTCAGTAATTAAGAGGCAAAACAAAAAACAACAACGAGCAGCAATTTCCAGAAAGACAATAAAAATATTTCTTGAAGACAAACAAGCTAACAAGCAAAAGGAAAAGAATGTAGAGATATGTTGATAGGCATGCAAAGTCATAGACACACTCTTTCCATTTTAATTACATTAATTACCAACACGCAATTATCAAATCAAACATAACTCAAGCTGAATGAAACAAATCGAAGTTACAAGATGTTACGTTTTTTCTTGTTTTTACCCAAAAACCAAACCTGATTTTTGAAAAAATCATACAAATCCATATATTTTTATTCTTATCAAATCAAGTCATCAAATGCATGGAGGAGGTAGGCCTCTATTTGCAAAAAAGGTGAGATTTTGTCAAAGATAAATTTTTAAGGAAAGGTCGGCTCTTGCCACTGAATTACAAATATTTAACAACGCATACAATACAAAACAACGATGTGTCCATTCTCCGTTGTAACAATATGCGTGTCGCTTCTTGTTTTGATGGTGGTGGTGGTGTTGTTGAGTACAACCCGCTGGCTACAAATTTTTACTTCATGCTGATCGCTTAGTACTCTTTTTTGTAACCTTTTCTCATCTAATTAATGCAAACTGGGTGATTTGCATGCATAAATCATAATCATCATATTTATATTTTACAACTCATCAAATGCTTGTCAAATTCGTAAAAAAGTGACAATGTATGAGGTTATTGCTTGTACTGATGCTCCTGTTAACACTTTTGCGAGTGAAATTAAAGTAAAAGACAACCTAACCATTATGAATAAGTTTCATGAAGCTGGAGTAATCATAGTAGTGATTTTGCTGCTAATTTCTACACACGGCTATCGGGCATCAATACGTATCTGAATTGACATAGTATATATTAACCGTTTAAATATATTTTTAAACTGGCACTTTAATTTAACCTTACTTTAAATTCATACAAAACCGAAATATTATGTGTTTGAAGGAAATTGACATGAAAGTTATCCCTAATAAATAATATGGGAGATGTGACGATGTTGCTGTTCAAACTTTGCATGAGATGACGATCAATTTAAATTTTTTGCTGGTTGTTCATACGGGTTCACGAACAGGATAATTCCCTATTATTACATGAAAAATCATTGTAATTTGCATCCTATGAACAAGTAAACAACAAGAGCGTACCCATTTCGTCGCACTGAATCTAAATGGGATTATGAATTTGAATTTTTTAAAAGTGCTTCTTTGAAGTAATAATATTTAGGTATAATAAATGGTTTCACTTCACCACTACTTAGGCGTAGTACTCATCAAAAATGAGATGATCGTGGCATGGCATGGCGTGAGCATGAACGAACATTGAACACACGTGAAAATTGAAAAATGAAGTAAACTTTCAAACGAAAATGGATCCATTGCATCGATTGATTTTTTTTTGTTTGAAGAGGGTCGTATTTATGTCGTTATTGGTACATTGTTAACAAAAAAGTAATAATCGTTCTATTATACAACTTGTATATTATCGGCTTCTTCTCTCTAGGATTATGATTTGTTTCGATATTGATGAACAACTGGTTCATTAAGCTTGTGAAATGAAGTAATATTGGCCGATATGATATCCCACGAATATTGTTATTGCTGCATTGAATTGCACATGCACACAACAAACTGCATCCCCACCAACCACCGTGATGTTGGCGGAGGATCGTCGTTATTAAATGCATTCAGAAAAGAAGAGGGACACCACTACCACTTGTTCCGTTGATGTTGATAATGGTCACTTTCAATTTCAATATTTGCTGAAATGTTTAGTTCAGAAAAAATCATTCAGAAGTATTGAGTAAAAAAGGGTACACTTGTAAGTGATCTTATTATGCAACTTAGCCTTTTTCTGACGAAGAGAGTATATTGGTCATCATCATGATCATTAGCATTTTTACCCTTATCTCAACCCATTTGTTTTGGAGATGAGATCTAAAATGCTCATGCTAAAAATTCCATCAGTTTTATATAGTTCACAAATGCATGTGAAGTATGGTTAATGTGCATTCTTTTTTTGGCTAAAAATGTTGGACAGCTATAAACGACGGGGTGAGTCATAGTAGCACTTTAGAATTTTGAGTATAAATTATCGACATAGAAAGTAGTAGTTAAACAAAGTATGTTAATCAAAATAGAGCGGATTGGAGAATAAACGATATCAAAAAAATTAGCAGTTTTGCAAAAAAAATTGAATGTGTGATGATGCCTCACAAAACTTGCGAAATGTAAAAGGTATTTGGGTAAAAGTAGAATGGTTTGGCAGTGTGTCTCTGATTCATCCATTTTGTCTTGTGTGATTGTGATTACTTGTAGCTACGAGCTATAAAATGCAAAGGAGTTCCTTTTTTTATTATAGAAAATGAAATTAGCTCATAATCAGTGTAATGAATATATTATAAACGCAGGTATCCGCTGCTGAGTATGATGTACCTTGGTTTAAAATTGGAAATAAGAGTTATTAACTGTGTCGTTTCAGGAGGCGAGTAAAACGTATTTTATGAGATGAGATGGTGTCAAGATTTTATGTTATTTTCGCAACTCTGCACTGCAGCTGCTTCAGAGATAAGGTAGTAGTTTGACTTGATAAAATAACAAGTAATGAATGGATTGCAATACATCTAATTTGATTTTGGACTAGGAATTAGAGACCCGTTAGAATTTAGAATATTTTGCAATCAAGAAAGGGGAACTGGTATTTCTATATGAATGCACACAGCAAAAAAAAGTGATAAAACTCCTGGATTCACCACCACCTTTAACCTACATGATATAAAAACTGATTGCATCTCTCATACAAATGGGAATGAATAGGGAGGCTGACTAATTTTGCATATTCAAAATCAAAGACTTACACACAAACAAGCTCGTCGTGCGTTTTGTTTAGGTAGTTTTCTCGGAATCAGGTAGTTGGTTCGTTTTCTTGAGATCCCTTCACGAACCTTCTTCAATATCTAATGCTCAATGCTTTAAAACAGCAGGGAATGCACGCAACTATGTGGGTTGTTGTGATTTGCAATAAGGCTCTGTAACTTTTGGAATGAGAAAATGAAGAGTGATTCATTTGCGAATGTACTTTTCCTTTGGAGATACAGCGTACCTGAGAATACTATTTTTGGTGTGCATTTTTCATGAGAATATTTTGGTCAGATATTAATGAACTCATGACGTACCTAAGCTGCAATGCAACCACTGACACGATCTAGAATAAATCAAAGGTATACTCCACTCCATCCCATTTGAAAAAGGGGCTTTGGGGAAGACATGCATATAAATTGTCATCTTAATTTTTTAATCGTTTACTGTGCTCTTTTATTAGTTGTGCGACTCCATTCAAAGACTATATTATGTACAGTAGTTATTAGTAAGTCACCTACATAGCTTGCGACATGGATATTATATATGACTAGTATATATTTCATTAAATATAAAAAGGATTTACAAATTGCATGCACACTTCTTACTTACCAATATTTTTACGAACATATTTGCAAGTAATTAGCCCTCTACCACTTTAGTAGCGAAATGAAATATGATATGGGCGGTTTTATCGTTTAATTTTCATTACAACTACTCTTTCTTGTAATTAAATGAATGCCTCTTGTGGGAGAAGTTATGGCTAGTTGTACATAATTGATTTTTAGATTCGTTTTGTTAGTTTGATTTACTTTTTTTGGTGCGTGAACGTCTTCGTCTTGATTTTTGTGAAGCTTCTAAGGATGCGGAGGAGGTTGAGTAACAGCGGCAGATGAGTTGGCCGGGGGAACAGATACAAGGCTCTCTTATTGTCCACGTGACGAAACCAGGTGGATAGGGAGATCTCTTCAGTCTTATTGCACTACTCCTCTCCTGCAATTACATTCAACAAAATTAAGCTAATCAACTCCTCTGAGATTACCTCATGTATGTACATATTCTACAAAGTTCTAAAAATATTCTGTTGGTTTATAAATCACTCACAAAATCGGGATGTGAGAAATTTCCCTGGCTTGAATTTAAGCTACTCGGCACAGGTTTTTGGCTCTCTCCGGATTCATCCATTTCAAAGTGTAATGGAATCCTCTTCTAAATGACATGAAAACATGAGTTTGAAATTATTGGTTCTTGTAATTTTGTTAATGAAATGTAATGTAATTAGATGCTTTACATTTATCACAGGACCAGCGGCCACATCTGAGGTCACTGATAGAATCACGACACTGATAAAGAACGTGAGTGCTGTTGCATCCCACGATCTGAATCGGTTAATCTCTTTCTTGATCATTGTAGAGTTTGGTTAGATTATGGTTCTTCACGTGTTAGGTGATTGAATCGAACAAAAAAATTTGCAAATGAAAGCAAAACCCATTTGTTTGCGTGTCTGATGAGGCGCCACAGACAAGAGACACAACACTTTTATTGTAAATATTTTCTACTAGTTAATGTTAACGTAAACAATAAATAGAATTATTGATCACGATGTTTTCAAAAAGATAAAAACTCTGCTAAATATTTACAGTTTTCACACTGCACTTGGCTGCTGGAGAAACACCTCTTTACTCCACGACGCAACTACCATGAACTGATCCAGGTTGCGGAGGTCGCGTTTATATTTATACGAAGAAGGTGACAGTTGGAGAATGTGCATGGTATAAAAACAAAGTGTTAATGCGAATTAGAGAAACGGTGACCCAAAACATAATGCTGTCGCCCGCGTGTTTACATAACATGCCAAAATCTTGCGATCAGAATTCCAGCGTATTTTGTTATCAAAAGTCTTCATTTGTGTCCTAATTTCGTCACTGCATAATATGCATTACGCGTATGTAACGTACCGACACATGACACATTTATTTGGGTTCTATGCTGAGATGACGTTTAAATGTTTAACGAAGCCGAGACACATCTGACTGATTTAAGACTGTCTCTCGAATCTCATGAAATACTACATATTGTTGTGCAATACAGTGATAAACCGTAGAGTAAGATTATTAAAGGAGTGTGGTAAAATTACTGATTACATTTGGGAAACGCATATTATATGCATGATAAAATAAAGTTGTTAACAACGTCTACGTAGAGTCATCCATGAATGGTGATTGGTCACAAGATAAGGCGTGTAATGGGTGGGTGGAGGTGGAAGGTGATAAAGGTCAATTGAATGCGATTTATACTATAGATATGGATGTGCACTACAAAGTCAGCAGCTCTCTTTTCTCATCTTTCCAATATAATAAATACTGAAACAATTTGAACACTTTGGAAATATATCCTGATTAAATACACGAATTGAAAACTTTATCAGCCATTTTGCGTTTTAAACCCAGCAAATTTATATGCAAACACGAGTATATAGCCACATAAAACCTACAACCAGTGCTAAAATTTTAAGCTCAGACAAATTTATTGTTGGCTTGAATATCTGACAAATTAGGATTTTTATTCTTTGAAATGCACAAGCTGCTGTCAATTCCAAGCAGCAATTATGAATTACAAAAATGTTAACTTGATAACTCAACATTGCAAATTGCATTACTCTATAAAAAATTAGTCCCACTTTTAGTTATCTCTCCTGAACTCCAATTAACCTCGAATACATCCATACGTACAAAGTACAGAAGTGGAGACTCGCTTCCATAAATTATCAAAAAATTGTTGCTTGTGTGTGTGTCGTGCAGCCTCCATTTTAAACTCAATCAGGAACATTCTTTCTGCAATCAAGTAGGATCATTCATTAAATACACATTATCTCTAATCAACATGTATTAAACTGAGAAAAACAACATTTAATCTTGATATTTTTTGTAAAAGCAATTTTTCAATAGAGTATTGCTCATAAGAAATTGCTTTAAAGCAACAAGTTCAAAGTTCAAGCTTCGTATGATGCCAGTTTTGCATGTGTTCTGGAGCTGGAGGTTGATCCAAGTTAGTTAATTTTAATATTGCTGCAAACATATCATTTAAATAAGTATGTTCCTCATCCACATGGCAAGTAAAGTTTTTGCTTTTGATCCTTGTCGCGCCGGCCAGCTTTAGCCTTTGTTCACTCAGGTTGAGCGTGAACCAAACCAGCCTGAAGGTTATTCTTATGGTTTTGCATGCATTTTTAATGACACTGTCGGCGTCGTCGTCGTACTAAATGTTATCGAATTATTTGAACTGTTACTATTTTCTTCGAAACACCTTTTGCCATTTGAAGTAATCATTTTAGTTGGTATCAAGACGCTGACGCAAACATAAAGCAAAACAGAATAAACAAGCATTTTGTGCATGGATACAACATAGGGAATTCCAACAACACAATAGAATTTGGTAGGTAGTCCTGTTGGTATTTTGGTATTCCCAAGTAAAGACGTTTTAGAAGACAAACATTATATTGATATCCATGAAAATGATATTTATTACTCAACTTGACATTTGACAGGGCAATGATAAATCTCTACAAAGTAATACATAATGCAAAGGAGGTAAGCTTATCACTAAAATTTGAGAGCTGAGATCACGAAATTCACTTGAACAAAACTTTTTAAAAAATCTTGATTAAAAAACTTAACATTATAAGTATCAGTCGAACAGGTAGAACATAATATTTTGTAGGGTACGTCACTGAACATTTATCTATTAGACTAGACTAGCTTTCTAATTAGATCACTTCGTTTATCTTGAAGCCATTGCAAAGACACACGTGGTTTCGAAGCAGATATAACTATGCAAAGAACAGCCCATGCAACGGGAACAGTGGCAGAAGGTCCCTTCGCCACAGTTCGATGCTCGGAACCGTTTGTACTTGCACATTCCTCCAGGGCCCTACAGAAAATTAAAACAAAATACTTTTAAAACATTTTGTAATACAAAATACGCTCGGAATTTTGTAGCTGTAGCATGGTAGTTTATGACTTACCACTGCACATGAAGGTTTCCCACAGATATCTCTAGCAATTCCATAATCACACCCTGTCGGTTCAGGCCAGCCATCAACCGGTGGATTGGGACAACGAGGTTCGCGACGCTGTGCTGCAACTTGTCTAAAACCATAAAGTTCAGCAATTTTAGACAATGCTCATGTAAAAATGAATATAATAGAAGTACGATGCAAGTTCTAACTTTACTTACATTTCCATTAGTGCAGCCAAAGCTACAATCAGTGCGAGGAGCAATCTTCCCAACATTATCAAAATGAAATGAACTTTACGGAAATTGGAGATCAACGGAAGTAGTATTAGTAGTATAGATTCTTGGTTCCAAAGTTAGAGTAGAACGGCGGTGGTACTCATGAATTACTGTTTCTTTTCGTTTCTCACAAAAACTTTCTTTCTCTCTCTCAGCTCAACTTACTTCCCAGATCATCCACCATTTACAGACACTATCAACACTACAATTTTTGCCAACTTTTTTGGCCAACGGGATGATGATGTTGGGTGTAAAAGTGGGCATATTACTAATTAATTCAGCAGCCAGTGTCACAAAGGGAAAATCCTGAGCCAGACTGCATTGAACCTTCACTCGCTCAAACCATTTTATATATCGGCTCAATCTATCATCATAATCCTTCCATATTATGCACCACTCATTACACAAGTGTGTGTAATGGCATAATAGCTTCGAAATTATGAAGATCACCATGATCGTTATGAAGAAACGTGATTACAACAAGAGCAAGACGATACACAGAAAAACACATCATCCTCTTTTATCCTTAAAAAACAGTATGGAGAGAAGCTTGGTAAACCAGCATCACGTTGAACCGCAG
Organism: Orchesella cincta; assembly: GCA_001718145.1. NCBI lineage: Eukaryota > Metazoa > Arthropoda > Collembola > Entomobryomorpha > Orchesellidae > Orchesella > Orchesella cincta. The sequence goes on along the minus strand of LJIJ01000610.1, from coordinate 37,132 downwards.
GAGACTGGAATTTGGTTTTGGTATCCCTACATTTTTTCGTCCATTTTGTTGGCATGCATCAAGTAGCAAAAGGAAGGTTGAGGATGACCTTTTTTAGCAAAGAAAAAAATAATTGATACGTTTTTGAACATTCCTTGTCCAGCTGATTAGATTGTACAAAATAAAATCACTGATCACATTTTTTGTCTCGCTTCACGCGTCTTCTCTCTCTATAGGTCATGTTACAAATGGGAACGTGTTTATTATAAGTCATAAAACAAATCATTGTCATTTTACTGGGCTGGAATTGGATTGGAATGCGAGTTGACCGGGCATGAAGAGCACGATCCCGGTGAGTGTCAAGAATATATAGTACCTACATAATTGAGATTGCCCTTTGCCCATGCAACTTGTTTTCAACGAGGATTAAGAACAAACTGGATTAGCAGATAAACATCTGCAAATTCCAAATTCAAGGATGCTTCTTCCTAAAAAAAGATGTACCAAGAAAATGGAACCCTGAATGAAAAACAATTTAATTTGGCGTAATTATGATTAGAGCAGACATAAATCTTGCAATGAAGTAAGTCCAACGTTTTATTTTCCTGCTAAATGAATTGTTTTTCTGGTAGCTCTACTAATGTTGGCTTAGTATGACGGACTAAGTTACTTGAGCTGAACCTTTCCCAGTCATTTGAGTCATTTTAAAGTTAACCTTTTGTTTGCATAATATTATGCTTCTAAGTAGATGTATTATTATTTTCTGTCGTACGTAACGTATAAGGAAAAATAAGGATGCAGTTATGTTATTTTTGAGCATTTGATATAAACATCTGGCGCCCACCGTATCTGTTATGTCTGTGTCCAGTAGAATGGTCTTGAAATTAGGACGTGGAGACAACTAGTACTGGTTACAAATAAAGCAGTAAACAAGCTTTGGAATCAATGTAATTTATATGACCTGATATGAAGCTGTGGGGTCGCGTGGAGGAGATCGAGAAGCACCTAACGAGAGAATTTTTGCTGACGTGCTGAGATTGTATCAGAAAATCAGAGTAAACTTTGTATGGCATAATTTGTGTAGAATTATAACATGCACTGGAGTTGAAAGTTTTCTTGAAAAATTGATGTACAAAAATATATCGATAATTTAAACTGAAAGTTCTGGACATTTCCGCTTTGCAGATAAAAGTACTTGTTGGCTGTCTTTGTTCTGTTTATTGACCTGAGACAAAAATGTTTGGCATGTGGCCGAAGATGATATGATGGCAATCTTGGTCCATGTCAAGTCCTTGGGCAACAAATAGAAACTATTTTTCTGAACTTTGGCCAGGTTTTCTCTGCACTATTATTACTGAAATAAAAATGAGATCACAAGAGAATAAGAAAGAGTATAAAAGTGCCCTCGACTTGACAGTTTGAAACCTTCTCATTTTAAAATTCTATCCAACTCTTGTCATTCACTGGGTTTTCAAGTCTTTGTCGGTTTGATCTTTCACTTTTAATCTCCCATACATTTTTTCAAGATGATAAAGTTTGAAAAACAAAACTTTTTATGAAACGCCTCATTTGAGAAGAAAAGATTAGTGATGCTCTCCGATAACCCAATCCTGCATCAATAGCTCGTTGATAACGTGCCATAAAACTAGTTAGAGTGGAGTTGAAAGTGAGTGAGAATGAGAATTAAAGTTATTCATGAGTAGGTATAGCCTTCGTATTAGGATAGGAATGACAGATGAGTGGTGTGTGGTGCTGTGTGATATATGTCATAATTGAATGAATTAAACTGAAATCTGTATCACATCAAGACTCGGCAGCAGGCACAAGCCAAATAGAAGTTTGGTTTGGCAGATGTCAAGTGATTCAGACTTGAGTTTGGTTGACAATTTGACGTTATCAAAATGATTCCACCAAACTCAGAAATATGCATGTACGGATATAGAAGGAAAGAAGATGAGTTTATTTTCATGAAAATCTGATCGAGCGTGGCTAGCAATAAATTTGAGCATGTGTTCCATGACTAAGTTGCAGCCACTAATCAATGAAGTATGATTTTGACTAGGAAATTTGGAAGTAAGGGGCTATGAGAAACGTAAAGTTAAAGTATGATGGCTTACTTGCCGACATACAAAACAATTGTCGTCACTCGCACAGGTAGTATTTTGGCTTGTCAGACGTCCATGGTTTATAACATGATAGGATTAGTCAAGTTTCGTTTCATGCAATAACTTGATCCAGCAAAATCAGGTAATTAATTTAAGTAAGGAAATGTAGTGAATCACAATTCGCATTAAATGCCTCAATTTGGTTTTCTTCATCCAATACACATCATCTCATATTAGATATCTGTATAAGAACATATTTATTATTGCAAAGTAAAAAACTTCGTAGGCACTAAAGTTGCAAAGTTTTCATACTTTGGCGAAACTGTGATGGGCCAATATGTATTAAAAGGATTTCTGCTAAACATTTTCGAGGTCTGAGTTGTTCCATACAACATTAGCAAATTTGGTTTTATGTAGAACTTTCTGCTCTTAACTCTATTAAAAATGTGTCAGGTCATTAAAATTGAAAATCGTTAGTCCTCTAATAATGGACCTGTTTGTCGTATTTTCATTGGAAGAGATTTGGTAATCTGATTTATGAATAATTTATACTTGGCAATTCTATAAAAAGGTGGTGTTATTGTTGACATTGTACTTTGAGTTATTTACTCAAATTTGATGATGGGCATAACAAGTTTATATAATCGATCAGAGTGGATCATAATAGATTAAATGGTTGTCACTGCATTTGATTCAGTATCAAATTATGTAAATCAACGACAGCACCTGTCAGAGATGAAGAGTTTTATCCACACAATTGCATAATATGCTACTTTTTCCGATTTTGATCCAGGGATTTGATTGGAGAATATTGCAAGCCACACATTGTTATACAACTGTCAGTATAAAAGGACCTAGCCATTGGTAGCAAGATTTTAGTTGATTTGTAAACCTCAACCGCAAAAGACTGATTACATTTCTGTTTCAAGATGGCAATTTTTAGTTTTAAATCAGCAGTAGCATTAGGAATATTATCATGTGCTGCAGTTACGCTCGCACAGTACAACTATGGAGAAGTCATTGAAAAGTCTATTCTTTTCTACGAGGCACAAAGGCTAGGTAGATTACCCTCTTCCAATAGGATACCTTGGCGTGGGGACTCTTTTGTGAATGACAGAGGAGAAAATAATCAAGATCTCACCGGGGGTTATTTTGACGGTAAAAGAATCAGCAATTGAATACAAATGTCAGCGATGACTTACGAGTGTGCATAATCTTATGCTCGTGTTTTCTTTTGCAAATTTTAGCTGGAGACCATGTTAAGTTCGGATTCCCATTCGCATCAGCCATGACAATGCTCGCTTGGGGCATGGCTGACTTCAAACAAGGATACGTTAAGGCTGGACAGTGGGAACAAGCAAAAGATGCTTTGAGATGGGGTTTAGACTACATGATCAAGGTAAAACGCTATAAACTTCACAATTTCGTCTGAAATTGAATGCTTATGGAACTTAAATTCTGCAAATAGACTCATCCTGAACCAAATGTTCTGTACGTCCAAGTTGGTGACGGAAATAGAGACCATGCTTACTGGGGACGCCCTGAAGACTGGCCTGCTGATGATGTTCGTCCAGTTCTTCGTGCTACCACTGATCGTCCAGGTTAGCATTGAAAGGGATTAGCTAAAAGTTGCAAGACTTTTGATAGTTTGAATTGTAAAAAACAAAATTTTTGTACCTTTTTCTCAGCATCTGAAGTGGCCGCAGAACAAGCCGCAGCAATGGCAGCAGCTCTGAAATTTACCGCAATGATGGGGATACCGCTTTCGCATCAACTCTTCTCCAACATGCTCGGGATCTTTACACTTTTGCCACTGTCAACAGGGCCAAGTACAGCGACTCATTCCCAGAAGTTGCTCAATTTTACAAGTATATACCATAAAACTTAATGACTGAAATATAATTGATGAAAGAGTTGTTTGAAAATGTGTTAATATATATTTTCTTTATAGTTCCTTTTCCGGATTCGGAGATGAACTTTTATGGTCTGCAGCTTGGCTCTACCGCGTAACAAATGAAGATAGATTCAAGCAAGATTACGAAACCTTCTTCACCGAGTTCAACCTTAACAGACAGCCTGTTGAAGCTTCGTGGGATGATAAAACTGCCCAAGCTCAAGTTCTTTTGGCTAAAGTAGATCGTTCTGCTAAATACGTTGACGCTGCCCGTACCTTCTGCGACTGGGTTGTTGATCAAGCTCCAAAAACTCCAAAGGGATTGGTCTTTATCAGTCAATGGGGCTCCTTGAGACACGCTTCCAACGTCGCTTTCATCTGCTTGCAAGCAGCCGAAGCCGGAATTAATGCTGAAAAATACAGGGCGTTCGCCAAAACACAACTTGACTACGCTTTGGGCAGCACTGGAAGAAGTTTCGTGTGCGGATTTGGAAACAACCCACCTCAAAGACCACATCATCGTTCATCGTAAGTTAAATTCCATAAATATCTGCTATAGTTATTATATACTAGAGTTAACATGGAATTAATTTATGTTTTTTTAAATTCTACAGTTCATGCCCTAACCGACCTGCACCCTGTGACTGGCAAGCGTACAACAGTCCAGACCCTAATCCTCAAGTCCTTACCGGTGCATTGGTTGGTGGACCAGATCAACAAGACCAGTACACTGATGATAGAGGAAACTATGTTTCAAATGAGATTGCCATCGATTACAACGCAGGATTCCAAGGAGTTGCTGCTGCTGTTAACCAATTATTCTAATTAACTTTTTTTTACATGTTGTAAAGATTTATTTTTCAAGAGCCAAAAATATATTCGCTGTGATTTTAACGTAAGTTAAATTTTCCCCTCTCACAACCAGTCGGTCATTTCTCACATAAAAATACAAAGTTTTCTCTCGCATGTGGTTGGAATCAATAACTGACAAAAGACAAACAAAATCTCCAGCCCGTGACTGAGATGATCCCAAACCGTAAACCAAAGTTCTGCCCACTTCCGCTATATACATCTCTTCCATTAATTTTATCCATACCGCACTCGGGCTACTCCTAGTAAAAAGGATATAGAAAATTAGGGACTTTCATAGTATACACATGCATACCTGCACAACCAACCAACTCTTCATTACAATGATTGTTGAAACCAAAATCGTTTTCCTCTCGTTCAACTTCGGCTCTCTCCCTTGACCATAATAATAATAGCTCATGCAATTGATGCAATGCTACGTCTACTACCCATTCTTAAATCTCGAATCCAGAACAGAGAGGAATTTGAAGATTATGACAAAAAGCAGAGACATGAAAGATGCTTAATGGTTCTCCACAAAAAAATAAATAAATACCACCTGCAATACACTTTTTTCTTTCGTCATCTCCACTATAACTTCTCCACTCTGTCATTATCTGACAGAATTTTATCACCGCTTTCCTCAACGTTCGGAATTCGGATACGTTTGTGCTGTATCTTCTCAGCCGCGGTCACATTTTCTTCAGTGTAATGTACAATTTGCTCTCAACCAAATGGGTAGAAGGAGAACTGTGACAAAAAATGTATCATCATAATGCCTTGCTCGCTACCACACCAGCATCATAATCATTCTCATGTAAATCTTTTTTACAATCCTTCAGGTGCAAAGAAAAAATGTCCGTAATCATAAAATTATTCTGGAAGAAGAAGGGAATGGGTTCACAAAAACAATCGGGATGCTGCTATATGCACAAATTGTTTTCTGTATAAAGTAGGCCGCGATCTCCTTTTTCCGTGAGTAGAAAAATGCTAGACTTAATGATGGCAAGCAATGTTTGTATTTCCATTTGTTGAAGTGTATCTCTTCAAGCCCGATTACATACGTATGTCATGTCGGCTTTTACATGTTGCATGTACCTTAATGTGTCAATGTAAAAATGACACTTGTTGTTCCACGTTCTCTGCAACCTTCACTTGTCTTTAAGTGGTGTGGGTATGCCCCAACCAACAACCAGTGTCATAAAAATTTCGTTTCAATATTTTCTCATCCATAATTACTATTATTGTTATGATTACATTTCTTACGGTTTAGTTCACATTGCACGGCTCTTTTTTCAGAATCAATATCACTAGTCCCAAATGGTTCATAATGGAGTTCTCGTGTAGTTCCAGGTAAGATACTTAAAACGAGATCCAAGCTACACACACGGCGGTAATATGCTTGGGCTATACTCGTTTAATCTTTCCTCAAGAGAAGATTATATGCTTTTGTCAAAAATATTTACCTTTCTGCGGGATTTGATATGAGCGAGTGAAAAAGGAAAAGTGTAAATTGTGCATCTGTAGATAGATACACGGAATATGATACACAAAACTTGTGACATTCGTAAACGAAGCGCAATATAAATGTGTCTAAAAAAGAAATGGGTCTTTTCACAGTAAAATCTTATCAGAGTAACTAGTATCCTTTTACATTTGTCATTAGTATAGTTGAGAGCTTCCAATAATACAAAGTAGAACCAGTACCTATGATGAGATGAGCATTGACTTTGAGCTCATGACGAAAAACAACCAAAAAGTCAAGAAAGAATTAAAGTGAAAAAACAACAAACAAAACACATCACTAACATGCGTACACGTATATAATATGACATGCACAAATACGTTTATTATTATGACATTACGAACAAATAATTTAGTTGTAGGGAGGCAGGTGAAGAACACACTCAAACCACTCTGTTCATTTTCTTCAACTTCCCATTATGCTGCTGATGAGCTCTTGAATGATGATGATGATGGTGGTGGTGGCAGAATGCATAAAAAAGGAAAATTTGTGTGAAGAAACGGTTTTCCTCTCCTTTCTATCCTACAAGATTTACTGTTTTTCTAGGGAACAATAAAAAAAAGCTCCTGTTTCTCATATATATCTACCTGTTGCATTGCTACTTATTGCGTATAGCTTGGTTGGCTTGTTTTTTTCTTCCTCCAGAATGAATCTCCCAAAGTGAGTCGTCCTACTGCCACTGCCTACCTTGGTGGTCTCCATAATGTGCACAACCCATCATCACAAATCACTGGGTCCATTAGGTCTAAAAGACAAGAAGTCTATGGAGTATAATGATGATATTGTTGATGACACATGGATTGTCTACGCAATGCGAGGAGAGTACAAGACAAGTACACTACTCAAATATAATGTATGTACATAAAATACGTGCAAATAGGAATGTTACACTCTGGTCTAGGTGTATTTTTCAAGTTTCATTTTTACTTTTGTGTGTTTATTTTAAGTTTTTTTAGAGAGGAAGACAAAAAATATGTATATTATTGCCCATGTGCAATGTTTCATTTAACATGGTTGCGTTTTTTTACATAAGGAGTAGAATACGTTTTTTCTTGTAGAATAATAATAATAATTTCTGATGATCTGCTTATTCAGTTGCAACCGCAACTATCCACAACCATTTCATTATAATTTTTCAGTACGATCCTGTCCGAGCTATCGGTGTAGAGAAGGCTGAGACTGGAGTATTTATTTGGGACACAACAAGGCGGAGGCACGAGTGCTGGATTCATGGAATTTATCAGCGCCTGGATCACCGCATGATTTGTGGCATTCAAATGCTCAGCCATGGGAAAAGGGCACTCTCCAGAGCAGAAAAATGCTTGGTATCCTGTACAAAAGCAATTTGTAGCAGAATTAGCATTTGAATGAATAAAACGCAAGATAAGAGTTGGGATTTATTTATCTACCTGGAGGAGCAACTATCCAATCATTCCACCCCACATCTGTAAAGTCCACAAACATGGGTTTCTTTGAACAAAGGTTCCTTCGTCGGTTTTTATGCTTATGTGGTCTCCTTGCTCTTCTCGCTTGATGCTGATAATATTGCTGTTGAGCATTTCTATATTTCCTGGAAATTGTTTTTGCATCTCGCTTACTCCTCCTCTTTTCATCGTGGCCGTCATCCGAGTAAACGAACAGCATTGCATCTGCTTGCTTTATTTCCATGTTGAATTTTATTGCATCATCAATCGTTTCATAGGGCTCACCATTTAAACCCATCATCTGAATTGAAATTCCGTGATTACTTTTGGTTTGGTTGGAGCTTAACATCCATCTCGATACTGCTGGAAATACGTCAAAAGTCAACCAAAATGTGGATCGCTTTCGGTTTGTGAGGTTGACCAGTTTGGAGTCAGTTGCGTAAGTTATGGCTTCAGTGTGTCTGTAGGTTTCTTTGGAGCGAGAAACTTTTGGTGGTTTTACAATGTCGTGGGCTAAAACACGGACAAATATGGGGCTTGGGGAATAATCCAAACTAGGGTTGGTTTTGTTAATTGTAATGGAAAAAGGAACCCGAAGTTCTGCACCCATTACTTTCTCGATTTTAGGAATTGATGTGAGGTCAAAGCTTAAGATGCTATGCTGGGGAATGGCAATTCTGGAATATCCTAGTTAACACGAAAACATTTAAACACATTCATCTATAATTTTTTCTCCACACAAACCTACAATAAATATTAATTATTGTAATTTTAAAATATCTATTCTTGCTTTTTAACTTACCCATTGGTCCAAATGTTCTTACAGTATTCGCATTTCTGGTCAATTTCCCAGGCAGAAACAAATCCGTAGTCGGAAATTCAGAACTGGTTTGTCTCTCATATAGCTCTAATACTTCTTTGGGTATCACCTTCTTTTCCCCACTTTCCTCAGGTCTCTTTTTCATTCCAAACAAATTCAGAAACCTGTTTTCTAATTGCTTTAAATCTTGAGTCGTGAATTGATTTGAACTTGAACTCGACTCTTCCACATTGTCATCTTCCGCTTGACTTTCTGTTGTCTCTTGATCAGTTGTAACTACACCACTGTCTTTCACTTCCATCACAACTTGAGAACTGGCCATTGACGAAAAATCATGAATATAAATTCCATGTTTTCCATACTCTACTTTCCCATGACTGCTTTCACCAGGCTTATAACTTATGACTGGTTGATTGATTTGAAAAGGTCTTTGCAAAGAGTCCGAGTGTAAATCCGCAAAAACTGTTAGATACAAGCATCCAGTTTGAAATACCACCACTGACGCCAATAACGGCACACCGAGGCGCACTGAACTCCACAAAATCATATTTATGAATTTCTCCATGGATTATGCAATACGCATTTTTATATGATGTACTTTTCCAAACTTTCACTTTACATTTTAAAGTAAGCTTACTAGTTTCAAAATTTCAAAAAAAGTCCGTTTGACTTGCATTTTAAGAATGAACCGGATGAGTGACAACGGAAATCGTGGTGAGATTCCGGGTAAGCGTTTCCCTATGAAAAGGAAACAAGACAGGTAAATCTCAACCTGTGCTCATATTCTCACCAATCCTTATACAACTTCCCATTACGCCTGGTAGGCACTTCAAAAAGGATCCTTTTCGCTGTGAGGTTTCTCACCGTGTGATGACGATAGCCGTTCCAGGACACAAGGTTACGGTCAGCATTCACAATAAGTATATTTTCTGAGGTTTAACTGGAGCTTTACTTTATTCCTCCTCCACTTGCATAATACGAAGGAGAGTCATCATAAGAAGCATACGTATGCGTGCCTATATTACATAGAGGGGGACAAGCATCTATCAGCCAAATAATATGCATACTTATAATACTCATACAATACAATACAACAGCAATGGACAAATATATACCCTTAAGACAATACCTAAAGTGATCTTCCCAAAAAAAGCCGAAGAAGAAGATGATGATGATGTCTTGTTGTGTCTGATGCAATGCGTTTTTACTGCTCATCCATATAGTTCAACCATGAAGGTTGCCCCAATGAAACCAAAGGTATTCCTCCTTTCTGTTCCTCTCCTCTGTATTGTTTTTTGGTTTGGATATATAGATGCTGATATGATTATGTTTAATGGTTTACTCTCATCTTCGTGACAAGATTGATGTTAGTTAATCCAGCGAGCTTATTGTGAAGCTAGATTTTTACATAGGTATATCATATTATCGTTCTACTTCCACCTGTGCATGCATTGTCTTTGGTACTTCCCCTCGAATGGAAAAAAATCACCCATGTAAAATACAATACTGTGAGTTGAGCATACTTTGCTTGCTTGTTGGCTATTATTATTATGTTTTGTGACTTGTGAGATGGGGCCAAGCTGTCTGAGTCTTAGCGTAGAAAACTTGGAGTTTTATGGTAATCATCATCATCATCACCATATCTTTGCCAAGATCGGTATTCAGTATATAAGAAGAAGGTGTGCAGGTGTGCAATGCTGTTGACTCTTGAAGGAATGCATCATATAATTATCTCGTTTCACTGACAGAGATTAGGTATACCCGTACGATATGGTATTACTATTTGTGCATGATTTGCATTATTTTACTTACAAGATTCAATACATTTTCTTGTGTTGGTGCTTGCTTGCTTGCTAGCTACCGAGGGCTCATTATCGTAGCTTTGCTGTATGTAAAAATTCCAGTTTTCAAGGATGTCCTACGAATGTCCGATGTATATGATGCGTATTAAGATTAATTGCGTATATGTTAGAAATGGGTATATTAATTCGAACGACTAAGTAATCATATAGCTATTTTGATAACTAATTATATAAGGGTTGTAACTGCCAATCAAATAATAGAATTTTTATCAATAAATTAAGGGGGAAATCAATATTAGTTAATTTTTGCTACCCAATTTATCGTTTTAAGGCTCATTTGCTGTCAATCAAACCAAAACACTTATAACTACCTACAAATTGTATTATACAACTTCAAACTTGGGTTGCTGGGAATGGAACATGACTTTGTGGATTCAGTTGAAATTAAACATACATGTTCTTCCTTCGTTACATTAACCTCATGGCCTTGCAACTTACAAATGCATTGACCATCTATTCCTGCTTTAGCATAGTAACACCACACAAATTGAACGTACTGCAGTAATGCAATCTGCATCTTGATTTCAATCAAAATGTCATCTAGCATGCATTAATAATATATTTTGATAAAGTAATAATAAAAGTTGTTTTTACTGACGATTCCAAGAAAAATGACAAAACTGATAGCCTGCTGTGAGAGTAGAGCAGCAGCAGCTTAACGTTGTTGCTTTACAATTGCAACGTTTTTAGTTAATTAATACATAGATGCTTAGCTATAATTATTATGTAACAAAGATAGCATTTTTACAAGATTCCTAATTGCTTTTCAACCATAGCATGAGGTTGTCCCATGATTTCAGGATCGCGAGGATGTCCCAGGTAATCTTCAAAACCAATCAGCTCATCCCGACCTGTGAATTAAATAATTTTTATTTTGCAATCAAGTTTCTCATAACAAAAAAAATGTGATCTCAACATGACATCAAAACGCAATAACAACTTAATGACTCCATAGGCGCAAATAAAATTATTCTTACCAGTGAGCACATCATGAGCCACATTGTGACGTGGCAGGAATGGAAGATGACCAACTTTCATAACGGACCTTCTTTCCATTTGAAGTTTCAACGGGGCATGCAGTCCTTGAATTTTCCTCAACATTGCCATGTCCTGTTGTTCCAGACGGCTCCAGTGCTGAAAAATAGTACATAACAATTAATACTCGAGCGAGAAGCACCGGAGCATTAATTTAATTACTTTCCAGTTTTAAGTAAACTTACAGTTTTCTCAATTGGTTCCAATGGATGTGGCGTCAGCAACTGAGCACCCTTGGATCTTGCTGCAAGGCTGAAATATGGAAATGATATTAACATTTTCAAAATGCCAAATCATTTAAATATTATAACATTGAAAGTTGAATTTTAGGCTTACCCGTGGATAAGAGAATCGGCAGGTAGTTCAAAATCCTTTGCACTCATTTTGAAAGTTGGTTTACTAACAATCAAATCAGACAGCAACTGTTAATAAAAATAAAAGTTGATAAGATCACTCGCATTTCAAATAAATTCCTAAACTGATAAAATTATTTATAAGTTAAGTAGTAGATAGGAGTTCATTAATAAAAAATACCAAGCTTCTTCAAATATTTAAAATATTGACTGATTTAATTAGTGCTTACCACGAAATAATATTCACTGAATTCACTGATATCTCCGATTAGTTGTTTTTCCTCAAAAACAAATTCAAAATGAAAAAAGTTCGAGAGAGACGTAATGTTTGCCGACAAGTAAACACAGGCAATTGGAACAGAAAGCTGAATTGGACTGAAGAAGTGACAATGCAGAAGAATGTTTGATTCATGGATTTCCCGCAAAAGTCGGGGCGGCGTGAGAACTTGTTGTTCATCATTGTTTGACTATTATATTAGTAATCCTCATTTCCATAATCCCATCTAGCTACATTATAAGAAAAAATGTTTTCTCAGCGAATAGTTATATGCGTCATGCGTATACATTTTTGTTACGCAATAAGCAGTATAAAAAGGAAAATCATCCAAACTATGATGAAGGTTGAAGGTGGGTGGATACATAGCTATTTTTTGATTAGGAGAAAGAAAAAATAAAACTGTAGGTCAATATGATCATTTAAATGATGTCAATTTTGCTAAAGTGCCATCAATCAAAATCATTTTACTTTTGCTGGATTCTTTGCAGCGCAATGGCTGTACCTACTGCACCCAATGACCTAACTAACTCCCATTATATGCATGCACGTGTATCAGTATGTATTGTATTAACGCATGTATATTTTGCTCCTATAGTGGTTTTTAAACTTATTCCTATATCAAAAATATCAAGGTCCTTTCTTTGCTTTAGTTCTGGATCATGTGAAACAACTGTGTGGCTAGACACATGCTCTTGGTGTAACCAACATTCCATAAGTTTCACCTAAATTTAAGAGCTTAACCATATAATTTTTGCACTCACATAATAATTCCTAATCACTGGGAAAATGCCGATAGAATATAAAGAGATTAATGGCCCTTTGGCAGAGCGAATGCTGGCCAGACAAAACAAGGCAATTTATCCAGATTTATTTGTTCAGCATGGTCCGGGAAAGTGTTTCCTTCCTAAATACTATTCAGATCATTCCGACTTTATTGACAACTTTGAAGTCAGGGATGATGATCTCTGGCTGGTGTCATTTGTTAAAGCAGGTATCTAATTAATACGCATGATAATAAATAACTTTCTGCAACAAGTATGCAACTCGTGTTATGAATAATCTATAGGAACCACTTGGACAAAAGAGATGGCCTGGCTGATAGGAAATGATCTGGATTATGAAAGAGCAAAGCAGTTTGCATACATGAGATTTCCTTACTTTGAGTATGTACAAGATGGTATATGTATACAATATATGCTTTTATTCAAGATATGGTAATATAGGGAGAAACATTTTTCTTGCAGATTTGATGCCACTTGGAGTGTAGACATGTCCACCTACAAACTCGAAAGAAAGAATGATGCGAATGGTGCGACTCCAAATACGATGCAAATTGTGCAAAATATGAAATCCCCGAGATTTATTCAATCGCATCTTCCATGGTCTATGCTTCCGAAACAGATTCGGAATGGAGAGAAAAAGCCCAAGATGATTTATGTCGCTAGAAATCCAAAGGACGTTTGTGTGTCATTTTATCATCATAGGGTACTCATTGAAGGTTATTTTGGTTCGATGGACGACCATGTTGAAGAGTTTACAAACGATTTAGGTAAATACTTTCCGTGCAAGTCTATTTTTATTTAGTTTTATATGGTCCTTTTTGGAAACACGTGCAAGAATTTTGGGAACGGAAGAATGATCCAAACGTGCTGTTTATAACTTACGAAGAGCTGAAACAGGTAAGAGAATAAACAACTACCTTTTTAATGAAAAGAAGATAATCTTGATTTAGTTGTAATGTAATTTTTACTATTTTCAGGATTTATCCAAAGTAGTGGACAGAGCTACTGAATTTCTTGGAAAACCAATTTCAGATGAGGATAAGCAAGTGCTTCTGAATCATTTAAGTTTCGAAAGCATGAAATCCAATCCTTACGTTAATAACGATGAGGTTACGAATCTCTTGACAAAAGTTCATGGAGTGGCAAGACAAAGTCATTTTATTAGAAAAGGAAAGGTTGGGTCGTGGAAGGAGGAACTTTCTGAAGAATCTCAACAGAAAATTAATGAATGGTTTGTAAAAAACAAAATCGACGGGTTGTGGGATTGGTAATTTAACATATATATCAAATATCTTTATGCATTTTCATGTTTAATGTTCTATATGTATTAACATGAATATTTTCATACAACATCAACAACAACAAATAAATCAAGAGGTAGAAGCACTTTCGTAATGGAATCAACTGATTCTCATAATTTTTAACAACAATTTACTATAACAGCATGTCTCCACCCTTCTAATGCATGACTCACAAGAATCGCTGCCGGATTCATTGTCACAAGAGAGTAAGGCACATTCAGCCTCCGCTCTAGTTTTGGTTCCATTAGCGATTTATTAAGCGTGAAGAAATACGGGTGGGATATGTTCTAGTAAACTTGTTCCAAATCACTCTTCTCAACACCCGATTTTTATCTTTTCTCACCTTGCCCCAAAGCTTTCAATTCGTTCTAGTTCAGCTGGAGATTCCGTCAACTGATTGGCATTTAGAAAACAGTCTTGAATGATGTTTCGTAACCCATTACGATTGCTGAGTCTCCAACGTGTTTGATGTACAGTTGCTATTTTAATGAAGACTACGGAAGCGATGGTTCCAGCGTTGGATACAGGTTAAAATGTTTGAACAATATAATTAACTATAAAATAAAATCATTCTTTAATAAGTCCCAACCGAAGGGAGCGCAGATTCGTTTCTCAAATTGTTTATAGCACTGCATTAATAAAATTTACATTTATGTTCAACATTCACATTACAAATTAAGATTCTTATATGAACTCCATCCAGGCAAGACGAAAGAATCAAATGAAATTAAATTTATATTTTCTCCTGATCAATCGCTTATTAGTTTTATACACATCAAACATAATGTAGGCATTGTTGGTACATGCTTATATAATAATATAATACACTTATCTAATTTTATAAAGCCTGTCAAAGTCAAGAGTACTTTGTGTGTAAGTAAAGCGAAATAACGAGATGACGCGGTACTGTCAAGGTCAGATGATAAAGAAATTATCACTCACCTGATTTTTCATAAAAATTACCCGTTGCATGTTGGTATTTTTGTGTAATTAGGTTTTCATTCTGCCACTTCATTCGTGAGAAATGTCATTAATACATGCTTAAATAATTTCCAATTCACTATTTTTAATTTAAACAAAATGTCTGCACTATCGGACGCGGAGGTTGGAAAGCTAATTCTTCCTAGGGATAAAAATACAGCGGTATGCATAATACCTATAACCACTTAATAATTAGATCTACTTCACTAAACCAAAGATACCTATGTAATGTAAAAATTTAAATTAATATTGTAATATTTTTGAAGGGCTTTAAAATTGGATGTCCAACAATGAAAATTAAAGACGCACGAGTTTCTCTCGACTTTTACTGCAATAAATTGGGAATGTCCTTACTTAAAAAACTGGATCTACCAGAGGAAGGATTAACAGATTACTTTCTGGGTTACCTAGAAGAAGGGGAAAAACTTGCAGATAAAGGTTCAGCTGAAGGGACTTTTCGAGCAATGACTGGAACCAGAACGGTGGATCTTAGACAGTGTGTACATTTAACATACCATTATTATATGAACCTATAATGCATTTCTTGTATCGTTAAATTTAAATTGTTCATATACATATATATCTTTAGTGTATGGGACTCAAAGGAGACATTGGAGATGGGGACTGCATTCGATAACCTCAGCATAATTGTTCCCAACGTTTACACAGCATGTGAACGGCTTGAGCAGCTTGGAGTGCCGTTCTTGAAGAAGCCTGATGAAGGAGGGATGACAAACCTAGCTTTTATTAAAGATCCTGATGGTTATTCCATCGAAATATTTTCCGTTCAAACTATCGAAGACCATTGCTTGTAATAACACTTCACAAGGTTCATGGAACATGATTTACCTACTGTGATACTAATTTAATTGTTGTTCCATACATATTTTAGAGGTGAGTTTAAAGCGGCATTAAATTTTGGAAAAAAATGCAGTTCATTATTTGAATTTTTGCCAGTAATCAAACGCAACCTACTTGTCCAAACAATTATTCACTCTGAAAAAGAATGCTATTCAGTCAATGATAGGATAGGTCATGTTACAGTCATTCATTCACATCATGTTATACTGCTAGAAAAGTACATCTAAGGTACGAAGTACAAGCCTTATTTTAAGTAAATAAAAATTGGATAACGAGAATTTGAAGTATCAATTTGTTTGAAATTCAACTTTAGTTTGTTTTTCACTCAGCAGACAAACGAATTGTTGGTTATTATTGTTACTAAAACTCTGGAACCTCGGGTAAAAACAACGGAACCGTCAAATATTCCTTTTAAAATACCTCAGAATGTCTAACCAATTCAGTGCTACAACTTGCCTCATCTATCTAACTTTGGTAGCTGCAGCAAATTCAGACTGCTTATTAGATACAGCAAAATATCAAAAACCTCTGTGTGAGCTTTCCTGGGAGATATTCAAAATATTCCAAACTTGTACCCTTCATTTTGTATGGAAGGATAAGGGCGACACAGGCATTCTGCATAGTTTTCTAGATTTCTGTGTACAGAGACCAGAAACATGCGTTGTCCTCCAAGACAAAAGAGAATCTGGGGAAATTTCTCTGGAAAAAAATAACATTTCCTTTAAAATCCATACCAGTAAAAGTGACTCTTGCAGCGTGCTGCTACCAACCTTACAGACACCACTGGTCAACGACATGCGAATCAAAGAGTTGACCCAATATCTTCATGAAATGGAAACTTTCTTTCGAGCCGATCTGAACTTCATAATATTGCCTTCTCAGTTTGAATTCACCCATCATCATCATTTTCAATTTGGCAAAGAAGTACTCGTGTCAACAGATCTAAAGTCGCAAATGATCTTTCTGAACAAACCGAATAAAGCTGTTTACACTGTTTGCATGCATTGCTTTTCTCGAGAACAGAGCATATTTCAGTATTCTCCAGGTGGCAACCAATACGAGGCAAAAGTGCTGAGCCCTCTCCTCCAATTAAAATTGCCTATTATGTCATTAACTGATTTACAGGAAATGCCAAAAAATTGGTACCAAATGTCCAACACGCAATCATCAGTTGGGCGATTTAGGAAGCACAAGGGAGGTTACAACAGTCAGAATCCTCAACCCACCGGCTCAAAGGATGATCTTATGTACTTTATCATTCCTGAAGTATTCAATTGCACACCTCAAATATGCAGATATGTTTTTGAACTCAATTATGTACGGCAAAAGTTGGAATCTGCAAATTATGACCAGAGAGTAGAGCGTTCCAATGTAAAATTCATACCGTTTGGGATTGAATTTCATGGGTTTCGCTTTGCCGTTTTTGTTGCAGAGAAAAAATTGGATGTACACGTTGACTGGCTTTCCTTGCTCTATCCAATGTCCACAGAGAGTTGGATTGCCATTGGAGTTACCATTGCTTTGACATCAATTGTGCTTCAAATCACAGGCTTAAATTCATCCCTATTTTGGACAGTGGCAGTAATTTTAGAACAAGGAGATAACCAACTGGTGCATATGAATCGGAAGAACCTGGTACTGGCTTCGACCTGGCTATTTGCCTCCTTAATTATCCGGAACATGTATGCATCCACAATGTACTCATTTCTGACAGCGGAGCCTACACCCTTAGGAATCCCCACTTTGTTTCAAAACCTGCTCTTAGAAAGTGACATGAAAATTGTGGGAGTTGGGCCGAAAAACTTTATCATTAAATATTTGCTCCAACAACAACGCTACCAGCGAACGATGAATGGGAATAACACTGATTTCTGGTCTGTTTACAGACCTGTATATAAACGACTTTGTCATTTTGCTGGTGGAGGCTCTCGGGTGAATTTCAATATAATGCCTTTGATGCGGAAACTTGCACTTTTTCAGCGAGTGAAATGCTTTGGAATGAATGAGACAGGCTTGGTAATCATTGGTGATGGAATATCATTAGAATGGAATCTGACATTGGAAAAGTTTGCAGTA
Source organism: Orchesella cincta (assembly GCA_001718145.1). NCBI lineage: Eukaryota > Metazoa > Arthropoda > Collembola > Entomobryomorpha > Orchesellidae > Orchesella > Orchesella cincta. Next base: position 19,008 of record LJIJ01000610.1, on the reverse strand, counting down.
ATTTACAATACAATAGAGGAGGCTTGGGAAAGTTGGCGGGATGTATATTTTATCGGATTACAGTCTATTATGACAATTTTTGGAAACCGAAGATTTTTTAAAAATGAAGAAAAACCGGTGATGTATGATGCATTTTTGTGGTATGTCAGAGGAAGATTTTATTTCATGGAAAGTTTTCAACACATTTTGGCTACCCTTGTAGAGTCTGGTTTGAGTTACCACTATGAATATCATCGTCTGGTTAGCAAGAGGGCAAAAATATTTCGCTATATAAATTCGCATGGTGGATTTAACAAAACTTGGAACTTTTACACATTGTCCTCAGTTCTTGCTTCAGGTGCAGATTTGGTCAGCATTTTACAAGAGGATAATAATGGGCTAGGTAGGAAACAAATGTCTGCTACTGGGTTTACGTCATTCTATATTGTGTGGGTCACTTACCTAGGTCTTATTTGTGGTTCAGGGATAATTTTGTGTGCAGAGCTTATTCTTATGATGACACTTGAAGCAAAGGATGCTTCAACAAGAAAACGATCTAGATCGATAGTTTATGTTGCACCAATTTATTGGTGATAGTTAAGGAATGCTTGATTGTAAATAATGATTTGAATGTTTTATGGAAAAATAAAAGCAAATAATACAAAAGTAAATATTTTTGATTTTTTATTTCATGTATAGAAAAGTACAAAATACATAAATAACACAGGCGAGGTAATAGACTCCAGGTACAACAGAGTGTGTGAAGGTGGTAGCAGACTTTTGACAATAAGTATGGTTCAATAGCCGATTGGTATATAATACTAATAGGAGAGTTGGGGGAATATTTGAAGGGGAAAATTCATTTAAAAAGTGTACTATAATTTTTTAAGGATTGATTTAACCGAGGTAAGCTGGGGCATGGGCAAGGCCAGCATGGGCAATTCCGACTGGTCCAGCACGGAGGACTGGGGCAGCGTGGGCGACCTATTTAATTTTAAAACGTTAGTAAAAATCTAGAAAGTATGAAGGTAAAGCTGTAAATTTTCAAATTAAACTTACAGCGACTGGAGCATGAGCGACCTTAGCGACAGCAACTCCTGGAGCTTGACGGTCGACGAACGGCGTTGAATCCGTTGACTGGGTCAGCAGTGTAGGTGACAGTTCTGATTGAACCGTCTGGCTCAACAAGGGAGTACTGTCCTTGGACGACATCTCCGTCACGGGTCTCGTGGGCGGTCTTGGAATCTCCGGTAAGAGCATCAGAGACAGAGTATCCGTAGTTGTATTGTGGGTGTGGGTCATATGGCTCTGGGGCAACAGCGACGGCCTTGGCAATTGGTTGGGCATAGGCTACAGGTGATGCACGGAGGACTGGGGCAGCGTGGGCAACCTATTAAATTAATTAAAGAGCGTTAGTAAAACCTAGAAAGTATGAAGTATCAGGTAAAGCTTTGAATTTTTTCAATTAAACTTACGGCAACTGGAGCTGCACGGAGGACTGGGGCAGCGTGGGCGACCTAAAACAAATGTCGTAAAAGCGTTAGTACAAACCAAGTTTCTATTTTTCAGGTCAAAGAAAAATCTTCCCTTACACCATAGGGTGAGGCATATGCGCCATAAGGAGCAGCGCCATACTATATTTCGCGCAATATTAAATTCATGTTTATTTCTTGCTTGCAATAATGCTTTACTAAAACTATCGCGCAATTAGCAAACCAACTATGAACTTACAGCGACTGGGGCAGCCACCATAGGCAGCGACAGCGCCTCCGTAGGTGACGGCTCCTGGAGCAGCGGTGCAAAGGCCAGCAAGGGCCAAGACAGCAACAGCCTATATGATTCAAAGTTAAATCATTTTTTTTAAAAAGTGGCACAAGCAAAAAGTTTGCTTTCACAATCAACTATGTATTCCAGATTGTAATATTACCTTGATCATTTTGTTTTGTTTTTTAGTGGAGACTAAAAAAGAATCTTATTAGTTGTTCTTCACTGGAAGAGCTACTGATGAGTGGATGCTGATCTAGAATCCCATGTCACTATTTATAGTGGCTACCCCCCGTCAGCTCCAATGAGAGTAAAACAGGAGCATTATGCCATTTGTCCCTGCCTATTTCCCATTACAAAGGCGAGCACGACAGACGGTTGTTGTATGCAAACAAAAAAAAGCGTGTAAAGGGTCCTGCCATATTATAGTCAACCTCTGCCCACTTCTACTACCGTATAACGTAGTCATCATCAACAGCTAGTTCAAGTGGACCCCAACAATTCTGATATGACTACTATAAAAATTCACCTCTATCTATAAAAGATTCTTTAACAAATAAACCGCAATATAATAAAAAATAGGATCCTCCTTACTTTTCGCATGATATTCTATGCCAAACGAAAGGGAATCCGTATATATTATTTATTCCAACAAAAGGTGTCTGTTTTTGGTATGCATCATTTTTTAAAAAGAACTTACTATTAGCCGGTATATACATAATATATACCTTGTTCATTCATGCATTTGATAATGTTACTATCATTCATTGATGTTACACAAGCCCTTAAGGTGTTGTACATAAAATAGCATTAGATGACAGGATATTGGCGAGCCACTATACAAAACGTTACAATTCTTCTTCTTTCATCTACAGAGGAATGTCGCCCATGTACATGAATACCTAGACGAAATGGTTCGTTTTCAATTTCAATGTCTTTTCTTTAGTGTCTCCTCTCCTCAATTTATTACGCATCGATAGTATATTCTTTGTAATGCAATAATATGCAATGCTGTACGGCGTGGCAGGATGAATGAAAGTGTGATTACATATGTTACGTTACAGTTTTGATAGTCCATGCAGTTTTGAATGTCGATGGCTATAAGGTTTTGAGAAGGGATGCAAAGAATAATAATATACATGCCTTTTTGAGAGTGAAAAGGGCTTTCATGAACTTGTTACATACAAAAGTGCTCACTGCCCTGCTCTGATATGTCATCGTCACTTGTCGTCCATATCAATTCAAAAACAGGATCAGTTAATCATTGATAATATAAAATGTAGGATGATATAATAATAATGTGTCAGTGTCGTGATCCCTTTGGTTGGTGCACAATAATAATGCATATCATCATTTTGTTTGCTGATATTAGTCAGCTACAAAGAGGTGGTGGTGATGATGACTTTTCAAATGAGCAAATCTGATAATCCTTTTCCTTAACGGGTTTTAAACAGTTGAAGCGCTTATGTAACAGATCTGTTTCGATTTAGTCAGGTCAAACCTTCCAAAACTACAACACACCTTTTAAATTTATTTTAATCAGTCTGGCTTGGCAGTGATCATGATGATGGTGATCGTATCAAGTTCAATTGGGCATGGATTGCACAAGGAATAATAATTATAGCATTTTAAAACAATTTAAAATTTGAGATATACACACGTACATACAAAGTGACACAACAAAAAAAGGAGATGATGATGATGACCTGTATTTGGTAAAAGAGATTATATATATATTGGATTGGAAGCAATTTATTTTGATGTTATGTTTTGATATGAATTGTGATTCGCAATACATACTTTACTTTCATTCATTTACGATCAAAATAATCAAACAAATATCCAAACAAAATAGACCATTGCATTATTATTGCTGTCAAGTTCAGAAAATGTAATCACACGTTTATGGATATGTACAAAAACAAAAGACGCATTCTCATCCGTCTGGTGATTAAATCTCGACTCCCTTTGCCTTTGGCTTGTTAACCGAAACATGTCATTATTGTTGACAATCATGTCAAACAAATAATGGAAAGGAATTAAAAATGTATATCGGAGGAATTTGACGTATTTTGTTGACACTTTTTTCAGTTTTTTAATGAACCACGTGTTCGTGCTCTTTTGCTTACAATAACAGTGAATGGAATCCAGTTGGAAATACCGATAGCATTATCATATATAAAAAATTTCTTTATTAACGAGATGGAAACATGCAAATCTCTCTCTTGTGTAATTCTATTTTACTTGACATTCGCTGACGCATCTGGCATACAATCACACAGCCAACTTGTAATTAATGACCATAAATAATAATACGTAAAATTATATTGACTCTGTGAATATTTCTTCTATCGACTTATAGCTGCCAAACCGTAATAAATGGCATGACTGCTGATGGTGTGGTGGGACATGAAATGTATCGAATAAAAGTTTGCATTTACTAATAATATTTCGTGTAGTTGCAGAGTTAGATCTTGCCTTACCCTTCCCTCAGGCTAATGATTCCGGCTCCCTTCTGCGTTTTGTAAAATGATGATGATGATGATGATTGGAAATTGAAACATTTTATTACAGTGCTCTTATCTCTCCTACTCCCGCTGTAAACCATTTAAACTAACATTTAAAATAATATATGCAAAATGGTGCATAGGAGTTATCGAAAGTGAGCTTCCTTCCATACATAAAAAGTTGTTATCCAATGTATATTATTAGCATTAACAAAAGTGTTGCACATGCACAAATTATAGGGTATATGGTTATAGTTAGTTGTTGCATCGTTTGAACTCATTTAAATTAGACTGAAATTGAAAACTAATCAAAGTCTTGAAATCTACATCCATACATCAGTCAGGGTCATGTTCCTATTGACATGTTTGACGTTGTAAACATGTCGAAGGTCCTCTTAATAATAATAGTAACACTTGCTGTATTCATATGCTCAACAAAATCTTCATTATAGCTGACCACTGTCAAGTGTTTAATTACCATTTCCTCTAATAATAATAATAAAAACTGATTTTGTACCCTATTAAAGTATTGCCTACGTGGTGTGCACATGAGTACCTTGTAGTCACCGCCGTTCTCTCACTCACTCAGATCAAATGTCAAATATAAACTTGATGCATTACCTGCTTATCGCAAAAAAATCATCATAAATACGTAAGGAGCTCTACTACTAGTGGCGTCATGAGATCACCAGCTTACAATTGTCAGGTCACGGGGGTGCAGCAAACAAAAATGGAAGGATACACTGTCACTTCTGCTGCTGCTCTCTTTGTTACAGAACGTACAGCAATATGCTATTAATTTAAGCCAAACGGATCCACCCTGTGTTTTTACGCAATGGCACAAAAAAGTGATAGTATTACACTCCTATTTGTACCAATAATATGTATGTTAACAATGGCGATAAACAGTGCACTTGAAAAACCTAATAATATTAATCTGCATAAATATCTTTTGGAGTTTGCTTGTATTTGATTTGCCATAAAGTACGCCATTGGGTGTAGCATTACCTACCTAAAATTGATCTCTAGGATTACTGGGTCAATTTCAATTATATATATTATAATATTGTGTGTGGGCACTCCATTAACAAATTCATAATAATTGTATCATGTTCAAATGTTCAGGCTCCCATATTATAACGTGTCTATATAACTTTATAGCTAAGCCGGTATCACAGCTATTCGCCAACATGTTTGTTTATGATCGTCAAAAAAGCAAGTGTCATTCATTAGCAATTTGAAGGCATGTTCACGGTTGCACTTGACTTGACTCCTCGACGCACGCACGTCCCTATCCAAATATCCAACCACCAACCTCTATTAACAAATGTTTGTAAAAGGTGGATTATCAAATCATTAAGATCTTGCACTTGTGTATACATACACGGTCATATTTATTAGAAGATGCCTTTCTTGATCCCTTTATAGCATTACTAGTTACAAGCAGTGTGCAATCTTTTGTCAAACCATGTAATTTATTGTTATATTTATGTTTATCAGTTAATTTTTTCATATCCAAAGGGCTCAGTTCAGAGTAAGTTGCGGACTATGTAAATATATTTCTACAAGAGAGAACAACGACTACCACTTTTTGACCTCATCTCTCAACTCGACCGCGCCTAGTTTACAGGGTTACCCTATATTTTTCCTGGCTCCTCTCTTCGTCACCTGCTCACTGATTATTTTTAATATAAGACAAAAAGGAAACCCCTTTCCATTGAGTCCACACACACACACGCACTGGCTCATAAAAGGGAAAACAAATCCTGCTTAAATGCTCCTATATGATCATTGATCTTAATTCGTAATCAAAGATTACCACAAGGATACTCCTGCTACAACTACTACCGCTATTATTCTTACTATATTAATAATGTGTAATAAATGCATGATACACAATTCTTTCTTTAAAAGCCTAATCAAATCAAGAAGGGTTTGGCAAAGATCTTTACAAGGTAAAATTCATATGCAGATATAGCACTTAGGTACATGCTTATTATAATGTGTGTGGTCGTCGTCACCACAAAAGTTCTTGAGCAACCGTACTGATAAATAGGTTTTTTATTCACAATTCTAGTGGCAGGTTCAAGTCATCATCATTCTCAGTGTCATATAGTCGTCATGTTCATCAATTTAATTCTCTCTCCTTCCCATTTCACATCCTCTTTTGCTTATTGTTATTATTAAAAGCAATGCAATGTGAATGTCGAGCTCATTTTGGGCAGGGCTCATCTCATCATCCCATCAAAAGCTCATTGTCAGATAGGTAATGGAAAAAATACTGAGCAATACTGTGAAATTAAATCAAGTAACCTTTAAAACTCCTTAAAAGTGTCATGTTCTGCATGGATTAGAGATTGATCATTTTTTGCGATATTATTTTTGCACTTGGATTCTCCAAAAAGAATGATGTGAATAGATGTAAATTGGTGAAAAAATATGACGAAGAAGAGATGCGATTCTGAATCAGATCATGATCACATCACGATAATAATACACGTCATTATTACAAAGGATGTGTCTTATGTACCTCCGTCTTACACAATTGATAAGGATCAATTGAGTGAGTAGGAAGCTTTGAAAACGACATGAAACTGAGGCTTGATAGTCACGACTTTTTGGTGAGTAAAATACCAATCCTTCCATAAAAGAGAGGAGCAGTAGTAAGCAATAGCATGTCAGATTACATTTTTTTCCTCCTTGTTACACAAATACTACAACTTGCGTTGTTGGAGATCAATTTATTGGGTTAAATATACTGAGGCATCTGGCTGTAAATCACAAGCATAACGTTTTACAAGTAAGTAAGGATCCAATGGCTTGTTCTTTCTGATTTGATATTAGATCAGATTCTGAGTTAGTTTCTCCACCTGACTTGTCCTCTTGTCCATTCTTTGTTTTCATGACATTGCAGAAACCCCCAGCCATTCTACGTGTTTTTTTGCGATTCACCAGCAGCAGATCAATTTGATAGAGGATCGAGCTTGATGAAAAATTCTCATCATTTGCTAATAAAACAGTCATGAGAAGGAAGTCCTCCTTTGGATTATGATAGCCACATGGCACAGTTGTACATTCCTCATATCAGGGTTGGTCTGCTGTTGGCAAAAACTCAGAGTCGCAAAATCACTCTGGAATTCCTGAATTGGCTGAGTAAAATGGTGTAAATCATCATTTAAATTGAGACATGATTGCTTGCGTTGTATACAATGTTGCTTCGAGCCAAGCTAAAGTACCTGCGGCAAGGTCATTATGAAAAATTGATTCGAGTTGAGACGTTTGTGCGATTCACATGGCTGCAATCTGCTGCGGTAAATCTACTAGCCCAAGTCGCCCAAAGCAGAATCGAACAATTCAGGAAATGAATCGAGTGCATTATTAAAACATTATATTATATTTTTCATCCCCACCGCCAATTTTCCTGCAAGAACAATAAAAATATTTGTTAATCAACCATTAATGAGCTTAAAAGTGAGTGATTGGCAAGACACGTATGAATGACTCTATCTATCTACTCACTTAGTTTTCAATGCAGAGCATTCATCGCCATCATCATTGTCATGATTTGTGGGGACAATTATTGTTGTCATAAAAAATTTATGAGACGCAGACCATCTCATTTATACAAAAGTACTGGTGGATTTCACTCTCATTTGTATATAGTCCAGTTGACAAAAGAGGATGTGATCTGTGGCCAATTTCTGTGGTAAAGTTGGTGATTTTCTGACCTTGAATTTGGGCTTGTCCCTTCATTATTAGAAATATCTGCATAATAATTGTGAAAAAAGCAAAGAGTGTGCATATTGTTGTGACGAATGTAACGTGACGCTCTTCTTTTTCTTGTGAGACTCTCTCATTAAAGAAAGCAAAGCAAAACATTTCCTTTTTTTACTGTAAGTAGATGATGATGACTTGTGCAAAACCTCTAATAATGTACAAGCCCCAAACCTACGCATGTGCATACCGATTGTGATCACAACAATAGATGATTGTATAAAAAACAACCCAATTTATCTTTTTTCGTGTGATATTTATATCCAAATAGCAGCAAGTGCCAGTAAACGCAAACATATTCTTTATTTACATGTCCCACCATAGGGAAGCATTCATTATCGCGTTACAAACTGTAATTTCCAAAAATATGCGAAACTGGTAGCCACCAAATTAGCCCATTTTGTATTAGAAAATTACAGGGAGTCGAGTTTAGCCGTCAGCCTCAATAATAATTATCTCATAAAGCATTTCGTTTCCTCTACAAGTTTAATATTTCTGTTGCGTGAGAATGAAAATGAAGAAGGCATTGACAACAAATCTCAAATTTGTGAGTGTCAGCATGCTACACATTCAGACTTGGGTTGCTGTTTAATAATAATTATTCAGCGCAGCATAATTTGCATGCTTTTTGTTTACTCTCAATAGTCTCAATATTTTATAAACGAAGCCATGTAGCATGTGTCCCTTACAAAAGAAAAGCATGATCATCAACACAGTATCATTGAACCAAAAAGGAAAGATATTAATTAACTAATTGAAACATCATAAATAAACGCATTGAATTTTAATGCAACGTACCTATAAGGCATGTTTGGCTATAAAGGATGAGTAAGTAGTGTGACCCTTTTTATCGTAATTCATTGTCATTACCATTCATGGCAGTTCTTTTTTCAACAGCATTTTGTAGGGACAGAGGCGAGTTCTAGTTTTGACACAACTTTTCTTTATCACAAACTGCATTTTTGGATCGTATAGTATCATAATATGTTTCTCCGTACAGTGTTGGCACGCATACCATATTCTTCTTTTGTCAATACCAAAAAATGGAGCATTACAAAAGTGCATAATTATAATGATTATTTGACTTGCATCTTGTCTGCATAGTAAATAAATATGGATATTCATAAGATCATATCGTATCACATAATGTGATTCACATTGTAGGAGCAGTAGCAAAAATTACGTGTGCTCACAAGACAAGATATATGTTTGATAAGTTGCGATTGTGATTAGTAAGATGAACATCTAGAGCAAGTTCACATGATCTCTTCATTTCGGTTGAGATAAATTTGAACATGTGACAGCTAGAGTCATTCTTACTCCACTCGAGCTCTACTCTGTAGTCAGTAGCCACCAGTTGAAGTTGCAGGTTGTTGCAGCGCGTAATAAAGTAGCTGGCCCTCAATCACACTTTGATTCAAGTCATCAGTTGCTACCAAACTGGTGGCAGAACATTTGGAGTCACATAAAAAAATTTGTGGAAATATGCCGTGAATGCAAATGCAGGTGAATTGTTATTAGTCACCTGCTTATATATAGTTTGTTCTTTTGTGACATAATAATAAAGATCAAACGAATCCGTGTAATACAAAAGATGCTGATGATATTCATCATTATTCGTCTTCTCGCACCTGGCAAAAAACTTTTTCATCCTTCATTTGCATACGTTTAACCTCCATCTTCATCGCAATTATAGACATTTTATCTATTCATAAAGTTTTGATTGTGTTATCGTTGTTTTATTCCGTTTGAATGAACACCAACCATATAAAACCAGATTGGCTGCCAATTACGATTATGATACGCGTTAGCCCGTTAAAGGCTAGTATTTATAATTAAAAGGAAGATAAGTTACTATTATTGTCCAAGAGCATCTTGTGCTAATTTACACTTTTATGCAAAAATCGCTCCGAGCATTAAACATTGAATGAGGAACCTTTTTTATTCATAAAGGGAACTGTGAAAACGCAATTAATTTATTCCTCCTTATTTAAATTTTTATGCAGTTTCCTCTATCGGCCTTGTGCATGAATAGTTTATTATGGTAATACACATTCTAGCAACTAATGCTCGCTCTAAAAGAGTTCTAAAATGGTTGATTTGTTGATAGATTCCAATTTATCTAGTACATTCATCTTAAAGGTTGTACTTCCAACAGTCACCAAATCATAAATCATGCAAAATGTAGTCATAATTGACGCGATTTATCTGGTATCCAAACTTTCATAAATAAATCTAACAATGAGTCGTGTTTTGTATGAAATGCATGAACTCCATGAAATTGCAATTTACAAACCACATATTATAAACTTCCATTGAAAAGTAAACGAAGTGGAAAAGGAAATGGCATATTTCGGTTTCGCACCTGGTAGTCTGTTATCTCAAGGAAATTACTTTTCGCTTAAAAGCACAACCTATCCGGAAGCAAAGAGGGCATACTATTATGTGGACACTCGCCCATGTGTGTATTCATAATATTGGACTTAAGGATTCGATAAAATCGAAATTCTTATTACAGCAGTAGCAGCCAAATTCATAAATTATTAAGCTAGTAGCATTTCTTACTTTTATGCAAATCCAAAGTTTTCTATCGATTGAAAACGTTATTTTTGTACCTTAAGAATGCGTTCAGACTAGATACATGTGTGTAATGTAATGTAATGTGAAAGCAATTGTAATATTCCTCTATTCATTCACCATTTTGGGGTTTCGTGTTCTGCTTTCCATTCCAAATGTTGCACTTTGTGTTCGAAATGGTATTTGAAAATGCAATCTTTTATATTGTATAAATAGTTTTCCAAATTTAAGGTGTGCTTATGAAGGGTAGGGACTACACCCACCTTGATGGAAATTAAAATTTACATTCGTGCCCAGCATGACAATTTGTTCTGCATTTTACCTTTTTACTCTAATGATGCAACGACCATTCGGAGTCAATATTACAAAGTGATCGGTCGGTTGGTAGTTCGAGTAAAAACTGGGAATTCCACATACACACATAGATAGAAAGCAATTCAATCATTGCGTGCTACTAAGCTTGTTTTCAGTAAGTACTTTTTACAATTACAATGCATACCTGAAAGCTGTATTATTTGACTATTTTATATGCAAATTGTGTAAAAGTATCTGCAGCTAATGAAGTAAGTGGGACTTTTTCATATAAATATTTTCTTGTCAAATGTAGGAATTTGACTATAAATTGTTAATGAATGTTCGTAGCCTACAAACATTTTCAGTTCATAATGATATTAATGAAATACATGATATACTAATAATACAAACTCTTTGTTAATTAACCCATAATTATTGATCATTAAGAAAAACAAATATTCTGGAAATCGGGGTAAATGAGAAATAACACGTCAAATCAAGTTGTACTTTGTTCACGGCACACATGTTTACTTACATTTACGCTTCCCTAATAACAGATTTAGGTCAAAAGTAATTTAGTATGTAAATTGAAACGCGCATAAAACCATACCAGTTATGTATTCTCTGAAACTACCTCAACCAACATTAAAGTTTGCATTTCAGTCCACCCGTTTCCTCCTAACGTGTTGCAACAACTTCTCTTGGTGAACTACTACAAACAAAGTGTGAAATCGATTACAATCAGATCGATAAGCTTTTCTTAACACATACAAACATTATTTTGGGGCATCTTGAAAATGACACATGAAAAGGTTCCCAAAATTGAGCTAAACAATGGAACTGTTATTCCAGCATTCGGCCTTGGGACATGGAAAGTAAGTAAATGCTAGAATTAAACTGTCCTTTAAACTAACAGTGAAATGGGCTAAAATCAGCGAGTCAAATTTATTTACAGTCTCTTCCGAACCAAGTTGCTCAAGCTGTGAAGGACGCTATTGACATTGGCTATCGTCATTTTGACTGTGCATTTGCATACCAAAATGAAAACGAAGTTGGGGAAGCAATCAAAGAAAAAATTGAAGAAGGAGTTGTCACTCGAGAGGATTTGTTCATTGTCAGCAAAGTAGGTTTCCGGTTGCTCAGATGAATGCACAAACCAGAATACATTGATTTTGCTAACTCAACTACACGTACACCATTTTGTTTTGAATTCAGTTGTGGAACACATTCCATCGCCCGGATCTTGTTGAGCCATCCATTCGTAAATCACTCGATAACTTCGGGATCGAGTATCTTGATGTCTACTTGATGCATTTTCCAATGGCAGCACAAGAGGGTGATTCCCTTCATCCTGTAAATGAAGACGGTGTAATGATTGCCAGTGATGTAGACTACTTGGACACATACATAGCCATGGAGCAGCTAGTAGAAAAGGGACTAACAAAAAGTATTGGCATTTCTAACTTCAATAAGTCACAAATTGAGCGAATTCTTGAAAATTGTACAATACAGCCCGTCATTAATCAGGTAAACATATATATTAAAAATATAATGAACTAAACAACCATTTAATGTTTCATCTCGTGTTGGTTAATTTTTTAAAAATTCCCCAGGTTGAATGCCATCCCTACTTGAGCCAAGAAAAATTAATTGAATATTGCAAATCAAAAAACATAGCTGTCACAGCTTACTCACCATTTGCTTCTCCGGACAGTCCATTTAGACAACCTGGGGGTACGTATGTTTACTGCATTTAATTGCTGGATAATTAATATTCATGATAAAGTTTTCAATACACTTTTGTAAAATCGCAGATCCAGATCTTCTTCAAGATCCTGTTCTCAAGTCAATTGCTAACAAGCATAATAAATCAGTTCCACATATTTGCCTTCGTTGGATAGTAAGTATATATAAACGCTCATTAAAAAAACAAAAAGATAATTTTATATTTAATCTTAAACAGATAGTCTAGGTGTGGATTACTTAAGTAGATGAATTTGAACAGTTACAGAAAGGATTGATTGTCATTCCCAAGTCGGTAACCAAATCTCGAATCGCTGAGAACATGGAAGTGTTTGATTTTGAACTCGAGGATGAAGACATGGTCAATATAAATTGTCTGAATCGTGATTGGCGAGCTGTGACTGCCAAAATAATGGGAGAAGATCACAAATACTACCCATTTAACGATGAGTTTTAAAATTTTGAAAACTGCATGAACATGACTGTTTTGTAGTATCCGGATTAGTAGATTTGCTTACAGTTTGTTTATTGTGTTTGAAAACTGAGTGCAGATAATATATGCATATTATTAAATCAATTGAGACCAAGTTTTTGCTGCGTATTTTAGCATTTCTGGCATATACATTAAATTCATTTATCACTTTTGCCAGCATTTGCAACTCATGCAATATTATGAGGCTTACTGGAATGGCTTATCAGCTCAAGGTACAATTTTATTTTATTACTTCATATCAGTTTTTAGGAGGAGAGTGATCCTCGAAAGGATGCACATTAAATAGTTAAGAGTTAAATCATACTTTATTAAAATAGTTCTTCACTAGAAACAGTGAAGTAATAGTATAAATACTATGCAAGATTACAAAAGTATGACTCAAAAAACGTGTGGATGCTGAAGACGGTGTAGTTGATGAATTTGTTGTTGATGACGGTGTTGTTGTTGTTGACATGTTAAAATCATAGTTGGTATTAATCCAAGAGATGTACGAAGACACTTTTGTATACACCCCTATATGGAGCACACGACAAGAAGATGTTCATTTAGTTGAGAAATTTTTAAACTGAATATTTTCATGTATTGCTTATACCTGGGTAGCCATCCTTTCCGCATCCTTTTCCATAAGAAACAATTCCACAAACGGCATTTGTCCCGTTGCAAATAAATGGACCACCACTGTCACCTGAATCAGTAAAGTTTTAATTTAATTGTACAACCCGAATAATGTTACTCATATTTTCACATATTGGATACCTTGACAGGAATCTTTGCCTTTTTGGCCGGCACAGAACTGACTATCAGTTAGGTATGCATAACTCCTTCTGCACATTGTATTGTTCACAATCGGAACAGTGACTTTTAGCAAGCACAGAACCGGACTTGGATTGCCGTATGTCGCGCCCCAGCCTGCCACGGTTCCATTTCCTGTTCAAGAGCGACATGTCAAAAGCTTATTTTCAAAATTTTATTTAAACGATGATGACTTGAGGAGATTATTTTCTTAATGGCAAAGTCGAAATCAACCAACCAACCTGTTGCATTAATAACGAAGCTAATTTCAGGTAACGGGATCGGAGAAACTGCATCCGTATTGGTTAAATTTTTGCTTAGTTTGATGAGTGCTATGTCATTTGCTGTAGTTTCGCTGGGAAAGTTTTTAAGAAAGAAAATTTTCAACATTTCTTCTCCATCTTAAATAAAATCCGGGTAAAAATGATTGACAACTCATAAAATATAGTTTACTTATTGTAACTCTCATGCCATTTAACACCTTTTGCGCTACTTGTCTGTTCAGTTCCTTCGAAAACCAAAAGGTCATGGTCTCCGGCAGTGACTATGATTGATCCAGCACTTTCATATACACAGTGTGCGGCTGTTAAAACTGTATCCTGTAACATGCATGAAGGAAGATTTTAAGACTCTTTTCGATTCGAAATTTCAAAGGCAAATTTATCACTTTTTTTTTACCAGACTAATGAGAGAACCACCACAGAAATATTTTCCGTCAATCTGCAGATGTACAAGCCACGGGAACTCGTTTGGTCTAGCGATTGTGCCTCCTACTATAAACGGTTCTAGATCGCGGGACGTGGAGTTGTTAGTTGAAATAAGCGAATCTGTAAGAATGAGTTTACATTAGTTTTTCTGGAGTTAAGGAACTATTGTTAAAGTTTCATTATGATTTTAAACAATTTTACATTTACCATGTTCTACCTGGATATTTTCAGCTGCGCAACAAGATAATATTGAAAGTAAAACAATTTCCAGTTTCATTTTGAAATGAATTTTGAGCACAAAGATTTTACAATTGATTTAGAACCTATAACAGTTCAAGAACTGACAGTATAGTCTAGATTTCCTCCAACTCTATATATAACCTTACTTATTTTCCATGTTTTCCTCATTTTGCATCGTTCTTAAAGTAAACAAGAATTCTGACAGGTAAGATTAGTAAAGCTATTCTGACTTTTAGTGAGGCTAATTAAGTGGATGATACCATGATTTTAGTACCGTTGGAATTGAACAGGAAAACGGGATACTAATCCATTAAATTAAAAAACGTTGCAAAAAGCAAATCTCCATTTCTAAAAAATGATTCATTCAAAATTTAATTTATTTCAAACAAATTAAGTTCCTCATTTAAACTAGTTTGTACACATTAAATTTATCTTATTGTGAATGCATGCAATAAAAAGTATATGATTTGAATTATTTATAGTAGCATTTTTATGGTCATTCTCGGATGTGCATTGCTTCTAATAAATACCTTTAAATTTGAAATTACACATTTTTAAATGCTCTGACTTCCACTGCAGTTGGAATGGTTGACCTTCGTATTTCATCATAAAGTAAAATTGAAGACTCAAACTGCATCGCGAAGTTAGAATCGTTTCACTGTTTGCAAAGTATGTTTCATTTTTCATAAATATTCAAGCAGCTAAGGACGCAATTGATCTGCTCCGCGACCGTCATATCGAATGTGCGTTCGTTTACGGAAAAAGTGATACAAAGTTGGGGAATAAAAAAATCGAGGAAGGCGTGGTCAACAAGAGGACTTGTTTATTGTCAGCAAGGTAATCAGCATCAATTCGCATTCGTTTGTCGCACTGTGACATTCACATTTAACGCCTGTTGAGTATGTACCTAATGGGCTACTAATTAGTCGTTTGTGTTTGCTCACATCACAATTTATCTTCATTAAAATTATAGACCAAACAGAGTTATGGAATGTATTTCATTGTTGCCTTCATCTTACCAAGAGGTCATACATCGTTATCAAAAGTAACTTGACTACTTTACAAGCATTATTTATGCATAAATTTATTATCAAAATTGAGTTCCATGAATATAAAATATCACAATAAATTACTTGACTAGGCAATCTCAAATCTTTTAGACGCATGTAAAACACCATAAGGATCATACTTTACTTCTGGATTAACAAATTTGACTGTAACAGTCCAGTCACCTGGTGTCAAAAATACGTCAGTTTGGTCCTTCAGCTCCTCCACCTCCCTATTATTTTGAATCCATCTAATTTGCATAAATTCACCACCAGTCATTCGCTGATATTCCGGACGAAATTGTCCAAACTGCAGCGTTTTTAAAGTAACACCTCTTGTGCCATCTGATCTTGATTCATTTGATATGCTAAGGTCATCAATTAATGACACAGTGGACAGGAATTGGATCCACATTCCTTCTTGACACACTGGACAAAAGCGTTCTTGAGTCATGTTTCTCATGATACAACCAGCGTTAGTTGGTCTGTAGGACTTTTTCCGTAGAAAGTTCCAAGTGGGGTAAGCTGAAACGTAGTCGTTCTCCATGTGGAACTCTTCTTCTGTTCCAAATTCATGGAGGGCAATGGAGCAAATCATTCTAGGAACCTTTTCATTTCTCGAAGGCGACTTGGAACGAACTATTTAAAAAAATCATTGGATGTTAAAAGTAAAAGTTTACCTAGTCCCTACCATTCAATATTTCAAATGTCTTACTGGCAAAATTGTGGAAACCAAAAGAAAAGCCTTCTTTGCCATCCCAATTGTAAAACTCGCGATCTTCTAGTCCAGTCGATTTCCAGGGTAGTGGTTTTCCGTCTAAAAGAAACTCTAAATCTTCATCCTGTTCGGATGCTGTGACCGAAACAGTGAGCTGCCAGCGACTGTATCTTCCATCAGAAATAAATGTTTTATTGTAAGGACCATCCTCATCCAGATCCATCCATGGGTAAGATAATATTCTGTACCCATTGCCTTCTTCTCACGCTTCCTTTCCACTCCACCAATGTGACCGACTTGAAGGTTCGACAACGTGTGTCGCAGCACTATATAGCTCCAAAACATAAGCGTAGCCATTGTCCATATTCTACGTTCAAAGAAAGATTTAAGCATGCTTAATAATAAACAACCGTTCTTTTCTGCAAAATTGACTTGTAGTATAGTCAACTACTGTCTCCCAGCAACCAAAAAGTTGTGACCTAATTCATGTCTTAGGACAATTTTTCCCGTTTGATTACTGCTCGTCACAATCACAAACTCCCCTCCAAGTCCTCCATAATAATTATCATTACCAACCAAACTGGGAAAGTCACAGGCTTGAGGTCCAGTCAACTTGCAAACTTGCCGTGCGTACTCTGCATTCTTAGTAAAAACTCCTCTGAGTTGCCCTTTCTCTCTGTAAAGCTTAAATGGAGTGTTTCTTTGGCCGATCATATATCCCCAATCACAGGATCCTGCACTCTCCACATAATTGCCCAGATGTTTGAAAAGCGGAAAGATAACTTGTGAGAAGTGACTTCCAGTAAACATTTGTTCCACGAAACGAGAAATGTCGTCAAAAAACTTTCCTCTTTCTTCTGCAGTGTAACAATCTCCATGAACACTAGACATCAATCCTAATCCTTAACCGCACTTCTCGTTCGCTTTACGCCATGCCACGGAGCGCCAGGCTATCGACACCAAGCTTTCCTGGATTTCATCGGTTGTTTCTTCAACCGTTCCATGATTATTCTCTTGAAACAACATATACCTCGCTGTTCCCACGATGGTTCTTTGCCGGTTCCTTTTTTCTATGTTTCTTCCCTATCCGTCTCCAGTCGGTTAGTACCATCGGAAAACAAGGAACAGCACAAGGACCCTGTCCATTTCTTTGCTGAATCGTCACTACCCGAGCACTAGTCGCATCATCTTGGACGTCCGCCCAGCGATAAGTTTCACCACAATCAGCGATTCCCCTTCGGCGCTTTCTTCAAACCGTCCTTCCGGTTTGTTGCATGGACTCTATCCATAAAGATCTAACGCAAGTGAAAAAGTGCAAAATTCTGATCTGATCGTGCTCTTACAGACTTCAGGCCCCCAGCGCGTCGCAGCGGTTAAGAAGGACTGTTTTTAGTTGCCTGCGGTTAGGGTGGGAAGGTTAATAGTGATAAATCAAACTTTTAAACTAATGGGCAGCAGTCATCGGAGTATTTGTTCGGAGTTGAAATACAAAACTTCGTAATGATGGAGAGAACTTCGTCCAGAACCGTACAGTATGTGTCATTTTCAAATTCCTTGTAGATCTTTGTGTAGTAAGCTTGTCCAAAGCTGAAACGGAAATAAATGTACCTTTATTACATTTCATGTTCATTTCTATGAACTACTACTAACGGGAAACTTAAGTTATCTTACACTCCAACACCAAGATGAACGAGTAAAACAAAATAGGTGGGTAATCGCATGTTCTATTTGTGTGTTTATCAACCAAATTGGAAACTGTCACCGAGGGGGAGAAGCCCTATTGCTACTGCTGACATACATGTCAACTACCAGCCAATTTAAAGACCTCATCTTCCCCACTCCATCGCTTATGAGGTGGCGGTAGGCTTTGAGTTAGCTCATAAATATTTAACTTTAACCGTTAGTTGGAGTATCTCCTAATTCCTTTACCCAGCAAAGCGTAACGTCAGAAAAGTTGTTGATATTCACGTGTCACAAACATTGAGCTATGCTACTAAGGTTAAATATGGGTGCATAATTGAGGTCGATGATTTATTGTCTTTGCTAGTTCTATTGTGTAATATAGTACAACAACCCACTTCTGAGTTTACCGTTCACCCTCATCACCAGTAAAAATATTTTTAGTAATCCGACCTCAACCTCGTCATTGCTATCTTACTATTCTTTTCCGTCGGTAACAGACGTTTTGGTGAAGGATTTACATTGAAAGATTATGTAAATAGTTTAGGTAGCAAATTAATAAATCCATACGCATGCAACATTATATTAGAAACTAGTGTCTGTCTCCTTAAGTTGTCCATGTAATGCAGCAATTGTTTCAGGGAAACAAACGCATTTTGAGCCTTGTACCTTGAGCCTGAGTGAATTATGATAG
>LJIJ01000609.1:0-92441 GCA_001718145.1 Orchesella cincta | reverse complement strand
TATTAAAAGCAACAATACAAGTTATAGACAGCTTCACCTACACCTTCATATTTCACACTTAAATAGACTCAACATGCCAAATAATGCAGTGATTAAATTACTGAAGGGGACAAGTTTTGTTGAAGATTTCATGACCAACATTCCGATTTCTGACGTGGCATTGAAAGAGCTTAAAAGGTTGAAAGTACAGACATTGGATGTTGTACATATAGTTAATAAAAGTGCTGAAACAATGACTTTTAGCCATCTAAAGAAGAGTATTAATTGCCAAGAAGCCCTTGAACCACAC
The DNA here is from genome assembly GCA_001718145.1 of Orchesella cincta. Lineage (NCBI taxonomy): Eukaryota > Metazoa > Arthropoda > Collembola > Entomobryomorpha > Orchesellidae > Orchesella > Orchesella cincta. Next base: position 92,152 of record LJIJ01000609.1, on the reverse strand, counting down.
AATATACAACTACATTAATATAACACGATATGATATATAATGTTGTGCACCAAACCAACCGAGATTCCAGCTTATGAAAAAAGGCAAGAGTTTCACATATACATTCATAGCCTGCAATACAACCTCTTTCATCAAGAACATAAACTTCGGGGTGAGATACTAAACACAGTATCATCATATCATCGCAATAGCAAAAACGAGGATGATTGTGATGTTGATATGATGATCCCATCCTATCCGGATTGGAATATATGCTTCTCCTGTGCTCATGAGAACATATCGCATTCGCAGTCAAGAAGGTTAACTAAATTAGCTTTAATCATTTGCTTGTTGTGTTTGTTTTACTAGTTTCATGTTGCTTTTTCCTCCTCGTTCTCTTCACATTACGTACAGATAATAAAAATGAATTGAAGCAAAATCCATGACTGCCTCCTTATTTCTCCGAAATGTATTGCTAGTAGTAGTGCCTCCTTTTCACCCGACTTGCTGCGAAAGAGGCTGGTTACATGCCTCTCGCTTCCATTTTTACAAGTATACTCATGCAAATAAAAAATGTATAAATGTTCGTGTGATGGGATGTGATATGGAAGCGTTTAGATAAAAACGTATACTTTATCTCGTAAAAAATAAAAATTGGCTTCTGACTGAAAACTGAGTGACTGACTAACTAACTAAAAAAGTTGACGGTGACGACGGTACAGTGAAGAGACGACGCATGAGATGATACACAAAAAAGATGACTGTGATGATGATGAGCATGATGTGATCTGATCTGCCTGTTCGCAACAGTTGATGCTGATGATGATGAGATGATGGTTGTTAAACCTATAGCGTACCACAATAAGTAGATGCAAGAAGGAAAAAAAAATCTTTTAAACTAATCCATCTCCACGCTATTCATTTGTATAAAAGCTGATAATGCTAGTTGTTAGCACTACTTCTGTGTACATGTATTACTCCTGTTTTTATTATTTTCTACTTCTTCTGCTTTTTGCATCTTCTTGGCGGATGATCTCATTCCGGATCCGCACACAATTTTCTGGCAGAGAATATTCCGTTTTCTTATTAAAACACACAACATGTAGATGCACATATCGCCATTATATAAATAAATCATAATATCATGATGATGATCATCATCATCAACAAAATATTTTCCTGTGCTATTTGTAACCAGAAAACAAGTTGATGTCTTGTACAAAACTTCAAAAAGACACAAGTTCTTTTCACTCTGGGTTTTGGGGATCTCAATTGGATATACCAATAACTTCAGCTCAGCACAAATCAGGGATGTATCCGATTGAAAGAATGTATGCACATGTGTGTAACCTTTTTTATTATTATATATAGACATTCATCTGTTTTAAAGAAGATCTAATTTAGTTGTTTAACTCGATCTCAGTTTTTCTCACTGGTTTGGGATTATCCATATTAACATTTTCGGCTCTCTCCCTTCATCAGCATCCGAAATTTTTTTCTCAGCCAATATAACAAGTTATAACAACAAAACATACGAGTAAATGATATATGCTTGTTTTTTGTATTTGTGAGCTTATCTTCATTGCACAGAATTTTTCAAACAGTTTCTCAACACATGTATACAACAAGTATATGATGTAAAACCGTGGGGCATATCTATTTTTGTCATTGAAAAATGTGTATGTACCAAACAAGATATTTTGCACTGGTTCTGTAAGTGTACTCTCACTTACTCCACTTCCTTCCTCATGTCGAAAAACGGAAGAAAGAAATCAAGAAGTAAAAGTATGAAGAATCTATCCAACAGCGTAGTAATGATATTCGGTTCCTTTTACTTCACACACACACACCACAGCTCGTGTGATCTGCTGCACACAGTCAAAGTACACAACTGCAAGAAGAGCTGACAAACAAGAATAATAAGAAGAGGAGAGGAAAAATAAGAAACTAAAATTTAAATAGTTTGAATTGAGCGAGTCATGTCTTCACTGCCAATGCTTGACTTTTCCTTGTCTACGGCAAATAATATCTTAACGAATCACACACATGGACTCTATAGCTGGCAGACTCTTTCGTCGTCTTCAATCGCATCTTTTTGCTCTTTTTAACTTTGCAGTTGATATGTGCATGTAACCTTTCGGATTTTTTCAATCGTTTACTCTAATCCTTGCACTGCATCCAGAATGACGGACTATGTTTACATGGATGCAATGCATGCCCCAAAATACTTTGGAAACTCACACGTTCTTTGGGCATCCCACATTGAGAATTTTCTAAATAACTGAAGCCGCTTCATTATTATTATAGAACCAGTTGTATTGGCCATTTGCCTCGTGTGTGCGTGGCATGTCACAAAGTCACAAACAGCCAAAAAAACTTTTTTGAGAGAGAAATATTAACTACGAAATGTGTAAAGGATATGGATAGACGACACATTACGCTAAAATAGTAACTCCAAGTCGGAGGAACTCACACAAACAGAAGTGCAGCGTGTGGCACTGTAAAATGTGAAGCATTTACTGATTCCTCTTTGAGCTTCTCTTACATCTGAAATTCACATCTTGTTAGAAACGAAATTTTGAAAGTCTAAAAAAATGCAGTCAACAGCGATTCTCGGGTTCAGAAATAGAAAAAAATGTGAAGCAAATTGAGAAATCGTATTTCTCGCAATTGATGTTCAGCGTGAGTAACAAGTGTACTATTATACACACTATCACATTATACATCGCATCCGAGAATCCTTCCTTAGAGTACCTTTGAAACGGAAGTTACAAGATGCCGTGTTAACATTTGAGGCCTAGCTTAAAATTTTATTACTAATAAAAGATCATCAAAATGTCATTAAATACTAAATTATTTACTTTGTCTAAGAAATATTATGATATACCAGACACGTCTGATTTTTTTGTAACTGGCTGGTTTCCCAGTCGGTTTGGTTTATCAATATGCCGGGTTTAGGGCAAAAGGCAGGTAAAAAAATTAATCCGTGTGCCATACCACAACCATATACATAACAGCTAACCATTTGGTTGGGGGCTACAGCGACTTCATCACATTCTTTGTCCTGTTTCTTGTCCCCATGTTCCATGCCAGTTGTCTGTCAACTCAAGGAACTAGTTTTGAGAGATTGCCTCCTTCCTTTTACCTCAATTTGAGAGCAAGAAAGGAGGCATATCAGGAGGCTATATTTTGTTCCCAGAAATAAAGAGTAGTTGGCAAATCCCATTTTTTTACTCATAAAAATCATGTTGATTTCATGCTGGTTCAAAACGGAGCCATCATATCAACCTTGTGTTTATTTTTCAAGATACGTCTTTATTCGCAATGTGACATTTATTTGTACTCATTTCATTGAGGTTCTGTTCTCCTCTCCTCCTCCTAGTATGTCGTCAACTATATCTTGTAACATGTTATACATCATCATCGCATCTCCTTCTGATACTCAAAATTCTTATGAACAAGGAGTACAAGTTAAATCGACATGCTATTTTTTCGACGTCTGGCAAGTTTCTCCGAAACTTTCTGCACACGCTCATTTTTTCTGACACAAAGTGTTACCTCAGAATTATCCTAGCCATGCACTATACTGTGTTGATTTAGCTACTACGAATAATATTCGACCTTGTCAGCTGTACAATTTTTATTGGGGGCCAGGATAAAAAAGAGAGGTGAACGAAATTGTTATATTATAATTCATGAAAAAATGGTGTATTGGGCAAGCAAAAACAAGGAGAAAGAAAGGTAAAACGAGGGATGAGCGAGTGAAAAACAGATGGAAGATATGTCCTATTGAATAACAATGTAATAAACTCCAAAGTGGCCGATGATTGCTATTAGCAGGAGCAAGAGCAGCAGGTAAAACAGAAGCAAAGGGAAAGAGAGAGGGCTGATGAAAGAACATATTTTCTGGGTGCATGCCCTCCTCACCTACCCAACGCTAAATAGTTATTTACCTATCTCTCCTGATAGATCTTATGATATTACGAGCTGTACACAGAAGACTGACTTATATAATAACAGCCCAACTTTGTCTTACACACATGCACGACAAAAAAAAGGGAGCGATTGTGATGTAGTGATATGGCAAAGTGATGATATGCAATAAACCGAGTGGCAAAAGAAAATGAGAGAAAAAAGAATGATATTATAGCGGATGAATTCAATACCTCTGTCTCTCTCTCAGCTATATACATATACACACATTAGCTGGTTATGTGTAGTAATAGAGTATCATGGCATGAAACAGAATGTTAAGCTTTGCAAGTTGACATGCCATGCAATGATCCCGTCATTATCATTACATATTATTTTGCATTATTCATTTGGTTTCCGAGCATCATGTATAGCTTGGTTTGGTTTGAGTATGTTTGCATTCAAAAAAAACGAGCGATACCATTACCGGCTTGAGTATAATCAAAACACTCAATTTTTTGCTACTATAAAATCGCCATTGCGGAGAAGTTTTAAAACAAGTAAACGTCAAAAACGCTGCTAGTTTTGTTAATAGACATACACACACGTATGGGTAGTGAACAACAGAGCGCATGAGTTTTTTCCCCGAAGAACACGAGTGCGATACTTTTTTTCTGTGGAAAACATGAACTTTAAGAGTGGGGTAGAAATACAGTGGCGTCCATGATATTATGTATGTATGAACGTGTTTGCATGTTTGTTACTTTTTCCACTGGTCAGATAACTCCACTTGAGTTTTTTGATACAGCTTTGCATTAATGTATATATACACACACAAAAAAAGTTTTCATGCATGATATTATTGCATGAGCAAGAGAAGAGGAGAGAGAGAGAAGCAAAAAGACGATGCAATATTAACAAGTAAAGCAACCGCATCACAAAAACAAAAATGTTCGCATGGCAAAACACGCTTGTATGAATCTATGTATATCATGTTGAGGAATAGGATCGCATGGGTTTGAGAACTTTACACTTTTGTTGTTTCTTCGTTCTTCTTTCATTTTTCAGAGTAGATTATTGCTGCTTGAAATTTTTAGCACTTGTCGTGGTGTGCTTTGTGCTTGCTATGGAAAATATATTTAATCAGATATAAGAATTTACGTACATACCTCTTCAGTTTAGTTTGTGCATTTTTAGGTAGATACATATTATACCGCAATGTACGTGAATGAAAGAGGGGCACATGATGCAAATGCAGAGACAGGCAGACAGATTTCTTGACTTTTTAGAAGACATGAACCCGGTGCTCACTTGGCTGACGACGAGAGAGAGGATGGATTTATTTGAATGCAGAGTGAATGCATGTTACTCTGACTTTTTGGATTTAGTTAAGTAATCTTGTCTGTGGTTTTCAGCTGCAAAAACGGAATAACTTTTTGTATACACCAGTTGAAGTTGTGCAGTAACGTGTTATTTCCCTCAACTTGATTTTCTGTCGTCTCCACATTTCTTTGTAAATCTATATACACCACGTGATATGCATATATTCAATTTACTTACAATGTTGGTTAAATAAGGCAATGGCAGACTGATGTTTAATCTGACATTTTTACTGTTTATTTTGCTTAACTATACTGCATTTCGCACATTCTTCCGCGAATCCCTCCAGCTTAACAGCAACTAATTTTGTAGAAAGGTTATATAGTCTAGTATAACTATAAACTGCATCAAGTGAAGAGCTTTATATACCAACACCATTCTATTATGTTGCTTTCAATCTGTGGTTTAAAATTACATCCGTTTATTAAGCAATTATGGGGATACTTGAGCTAATTTAATTGTCATAATTTAGCGGAAACATCCTCATAGTATTTTTACAACTTTCTCTGTAATTTCTCCTACCAACCACCATGAGTCTTTTTTAACAACCTTCACACCATGAATTTGCTGACATTGCAGCACTTTGTGGATGAACGGCTTCTTTCCTCAATAGATTTCACCTTTTCCAGCGACATATTAGATTTGCTTAGCACACTGACTTTCCCACACACATGCATCAGCATGTTAAATAATGCTTGAAATAGCTATAACAAATCAACTGACAACTAGTCAGATGAGGTATATAGATCCGCCTAATATAGTGATGATAATATGTATTGCATCACACCATATTCCACTTGTCTGCAACGGCTAGTCGTTATTTCATGCATCGTAAAACGATAAGCAAGTGTGAAAGGGCCATTGAGTTTAGAATTTTGTGAAAAGCGTGCATGTTTACTGGGATGAGCAAGTAAAATGCATTCTTTATGTTCCATGCCTTCTGTTTATACTTGTTATAGAAGAAAGTTTGAATTATGTGTGTAGAGAAAAAAGTAAGCTCATACATTGTATATGCATGCATACCATTTATTTTAGGTCAGCCGTTGCTCCTACATAGAGGGCAACTAGAGAAGCAATAATACGGGCCAAGCATGACTGCCCGGAAACGCCTTCCTAATATCTCCGTCCGTTGTGGTATGCTGTTGCCTCTTCTAATATGCGCCGTGGAAGACAGTTTTGAGTGACAGAATGTGAAGCGGTCGCGTTGTCAGCAATAAAATTGGAGTGTGCTGCTGAGTTGTTGTCGCATTTCATCATGATCATGTTTTCAACAAAGATATTGTTTATCCACTCTTACATTTCGTTTGAAGGCCAAAGTCCACGAACACTGGTAACATTGTAATGACCGCTGTACTGTTAATGTAATTTATGGTTAATTCATCACTTCACTATGTTGTCATCATCATCAGCATCATCTTGCTACAATTTTCTAAAGATGTACTCCGTGAATTTGGATGAATCTTTGAAAATTTCTTGTCTTACAATAATATGAGCGTATTTGTCACCAAGCATGCGTGTCGGGACAGAAAAGCGATGCAAAATTCAATCGAGCATTTTAAGTGCGGAATAAACAACTGCACCGCAATTCCCTAATGTGTTGATTAACTCATAATGATCATTATTTTGAAACTGCTTTCGAAACTAATAAAGGAGACAGTCAATGTAGTATAACGCTGAGTTGAGCGTCGAGCATTCCACTAAAATGTGCAAACATGTCTTCACATAACATCACACATCATCCTGACGGATTCAAAGTGATGAAAATGATGATTTCATTGGTGCTCTCTTGTTTGGCAAAAATGCACCGTTTACTAACCCGAAAATTTGACACAGAGATAAAACGGTACAAAGTAGTTATATCTTTGTAGAAAAGTGCATAATAGTCACAAGAAAAACGTAAAATAGACTGCATCACAGCACGGAGAGAGATAATGATACCTCAACGAGTGCAACCATATCCTTCTCATGTCAAAAATGGAATACAGAAGAGGAAAAATCATCATCTAACTCACTTAGGTACAACAGACAATGCTGACGGGATTTTTCTGACAATAAGATGTATACAAAAGTGATGATGCTTACTGTGTGCTCCCTTCTCTTGGCGTTACATTGATTCCTATTTTTCAAGACGTTCCCTCACTTCACAACACTCGCTCGTGCAACTAACAACAACAAGGAAACGAACGAACGAACAAACGCAGAAGATTTCGGCATGCCTCACTCACTCCGACCATATATATTCATTTAAATTCATAATAATGTTAGATCGTAACTATATGCATAACTTAAAACTATATCGCATCTCTTTACAAATACTTTACTATCTCTCACTCTCTGTCTGTATCAAAGTAACATCTTTCTGGCTAAAGTGAGTACATGTCCTCATGTTGCATCCTGTTTTTCTAAACAGTTTTCAGAAGGACGAATTTCGGTGTATTAGCGTCCGTAAGCACGCATTTAAATACACGCTCGACATTAAATCTGCATATTATGCCTAATATAACCAAACAATATATCTGTGTGTATATAGCCATCAACTAAAATTCTTTTCATCTACTTTTAACTTTTCTAGCAAGTCAATGATGATGATGATGATGATCATGATGATGTCTTGGGAAAGAAAGAATACAAAAGCAGATAAAACTGTTATCATATTTCGAACTCTTGAAACGATAGTTGCTACCCATGTATCTAACTCTTTCGCATGTTTTTCCCATGTACGGATGTGATGTGGCGGAGGGGTAAATATGCGTATGTAACATGTATGTATGCATGTTTAAAATGTGTATACACATCGGTTCACCTTTTTTCAACGAGGACCTGACTAGACTCACGGATAGAGCACTACCCTTGTCGAACATACGGACAGACAGACGCACGGGTGGACGGATTATCTTTTTTTATTCATTCTTCGTGGCGAGTGCATTATCCTTACTAAAAGTCCCTCACATTTTTGCTAGCCTTTTTTTATTCGAGCTATTATTGTGATTATTATTGCCGATTTTTATACTGTTACTTTTTCAAAGTGATTCTTGGTACAATCTATCCTTATTAAGTGTATATCTGATTCATCATTCTGTTTGTATGCTATTATATGCTCTATCACGATATGGTGGATGTTTATATATGTATGCATACTCTGCCTTTTCCTGCACTCATTATTACAATAGTTATTGCAGCTATTATTTCGGGTAGTTTTTAGCAGTCTTGTCAAAAATAAACTTGTTCACAAGTTTTGCAAATTTTTGGTGTTTACTACATACTTACATACATGCACGCAAAACGCACGATTTGATATATATGCATCAAACAGAAGCATGTATTAGGCAACAATGCCTATAAATGTGCGCTTCTAAGTTTATTTAAGTATTCCTACAAGAGATTTTTATGCATGCCTGTTTACTACTTCCTGGTATGAGGGAATGGATCGAGAAAATCATGCTTCTCTAGGATGCCCATAATAGCGGTGTGGCTCTTGTGGTTGTAACATCTTTTTGTTGTTGCTGATAATGATGATGGATACATACATGCATTCTTATAGATGCGCTTGTACTCAACTGCATTTCTATTTCTTAAGAAGGAAATGAAGGACGAAAAGAGTGATGAGATGAGACAGTGTATATATATGCATAAGGTGATCATGAGATGATGATTAGGCAAAGGACACGGATGGATACGACGATGAACTATTCTCTGAATCATTGCGTAAACCTTCTTTTTTTGTAAATGTTACTAAACTTCATGATTCAGTTTCTTGTGTTTGAATCCAAGTAAGTGTTGATGCTAAGTGTTTCATGATGATGAGAGGGATGGTTTTTAGTGCTACTTTACGTACTCCCGTAGCATGTCCCATCTTCGTCATGATGATGATCATCAACAACTTTGAGATGAGCAATGACAATAGTTGGGACAACGACAAGACAACAAATCCTCAATAGGTATAGAATGAGCATGCGTCCACATATTCAATTTTATAGTATCCGCTGTCAGTTTCACATCATCTGTTATCCATTAGTCAAATATTCGTTTGAGCATTTGTCTGTACAATCGTTCTCTTTACTTTCATCAATCTTGACAAGTCGGCCATATAATGTATTTCAGACAAATGCATTCACATAATATAGTCTATATGCGAGTTATGATGATATGATGATCATCCCAATATTTATTACAACAAGCCATATAATCTGGTACACCCTCATCTCATGTTTGGTGTGCCTAAAACATTTCTCATGAAAAAATATTCAATATTATTATTGACAAAGATGAGCTGTTCCCATGAAGGCTGCGTTACACATCGAATTTTATTGGGATTGTCCCTTCCTTGCCTAACATGTCTGCGACCCTAAACAATGTCAACTTTACAAAATACATTTATTCCCTCCTGTATATACCTACTTTAGTTTTCAACCCCTACATTTTCCATTTCACCATGTTTCATGACGAAAGCCAGAAAGGGAAGCACGAATGATGACAAAAATAAAAACTCATCTGTCCCAGCTTCTAGTAATAACAATAACCAAAAGCTTTGCTTCTTGCTTTTTATTTATAATATCCAATTGCTGTTTATTTCACAGAGACGTAAGTAAAGTGGGTCCCTACTAATCTAACGCCACGTGATCACAACTCTCTGGTTTCTACCCGGTCGGTCGATTTGCCGGGGTGATTTCGCTGAGGGACGAAGCGAGCAGAGTATCTCATCTCAGAACTCGACTCGACCGGACTGTTACGCAAAATTTAAGAATTAGGGGAACCCTTGCCTTCCATGTTTACATCAATGGTACGGACGACACCCCATTTATCTACTCTTAAATGCATCCTTTTCCATGCTAAATTCTCACAACTTGTCACAGGTACATTCAATACTTTTCACTGTGTTCTCACAGTTTCAACAAACTGCATGCTAAACCAAACTGAATGAATGTTGATCCCGTGTATTTTTGGGTAACAGAAGAAAATGCATGCTGTGTCAGTCCCGCACAACAACTCAGCAGTATACCAATCTAAATATATGCACTTTTCCATAATGTAGACCTATAACAACCAAGCAAGGAATCTTCACAGCTAACTACTAATAATCATATAACAACAATAATAACCTCTTTTTTGGAACCTGTAACTCACCCTTAAAAACCAAGTTCCCTCGATTACCCACACATTCATTCTAGGGTGCATAATATTTCCCTATTACTCATTCCCTAAAATGTTACTGGATAACATGCGTGTTGGACCCTGCGTTTATTAAAAAAGAGATGCATCATCATTCCATGAACGCTCATAATAGAAAGGTTGCATTACGTTAATGGCCGTGGTGACTGGTTGGTAAGTGAGGATTTAAAAAATTAGTAATAGAAAGCTGAAGCCGTTTTTACCCCTTCACTTTACTTTGTCACACGGATATATCATATCAGTACAGATCCTCGTCTGTCTCGCTCTGAGCTAGATTTTAACTAGTTACCTATATAGCATTACTTTATACACAGGGTAATCTACAAAGCCCCTAGTCAATCGTAAATGACGCCGAGATGTGAATTCATTGTGCCTCTCATTCACCAGTGTTCATGGTTTTATACTCGGCCTACATTAAAAAATACACCAGCCGGCCAATATTCATAATAAAAGAAATACAATGAATACTTGTTTGATAATCGCTTTTGCCTTTTCCCTATTACTGCACAAGTTGCCGTTTCCTATATTGAATACGAGTATCGCCACACACAGCACACTTGAGCTTCGAACTCCTCTTTTCTCATTCAACGAAAGTGCGGAGAAGACATCAATGTGCACGCTATTCAAACTTATTATACTTCTTCATGACTACTTATACAGCATCGTATTATCAAAAAAGTAACTGTGTATTGTGTGTTTATTACTATATAGTTTATATAAAGTCTCGCTATCACGGTGTCTTATAATAATAATATCTTGTTGGTAAACTCTGTATCACACCGACTCTGACTTATTTTACGAATGTATTACAGATGTGTACACGCTGTTTGATATGGCATGCTTCCCTTGTCTGTACAATTTTATTAGAAAAAGCCAAATCCTTAACCCATCGGTCGGTCACATTGCCACTCAATATGAGAAACTTTATGCTTTATAAATGTGATGTGATGCGTGCATATATGTCTACCACTTTTCCGATATCATCGCCATCATCATCGTTATCATCATCAATACGCTTTTCTGTACGTTCACACACACACAAACATGAATTCTCTCTTCTCCCTTTATATTCATATTAGTAAATACAGTCATCCATTATTCTCCCTTCTAGGACACAAGAGACAATGCATAGAAGCGGATAAGTGTATAGTGGATAACATGTCCCTATATACATTGATTGAGCTTTGGATATTTGGATATTTTAGGGGAAAAGGAACAAGTGAGTTACCCTAAATCTTGTTGTGTGCTTGCACTCTAGTTTTGGATTTTTTTGGATGGTCTGTTGCTGTTGCTCCTGTTGTGCTGTTGTTGAGTAGTAGTAGTGACATACCAGGAGGATATGTTTTATTTTTGTAATGCTAGATTCATATTAGCTCATTACCCCACACGCATATATACATATTTGTATTGAGCTCTGGGCTTTCCTCCGCATGAATAAATGTGCCTCTCGCATTGATGTTTTTGTCTAAAAGTAGGTAACTCAAACTGATATGCACTTTAAGCTAGAGTTTGGAGAATGAGAGGAGTAGATAGACACGTTGTCCTTTTCTTTTCGTTCCTCATGTTCCCCATTCGTATTGTCAGTTAGTCACTCAATCCATCTATAACGCCATGTGCCTAAGTACAATACTTAGCTACACCTTATTTACGTCTAATAATGATATAATGTATATCTAACCATTTATATTTGAACTCAAATTGTGAAGGGAATGCGTCCATGTGATAATGTACATATGTATGTATGTACTTACACATATCCATCGATTTTTCTTGTCTCTCTCCCTGGAATGGAAGCCGTCCTTTTTTCTCCTCTCTGTTCTTTTTATGTGTGTATTTGTGTGTGAGCGAGAGAGAGAGAGAAAGAGAAAACTCCACATTTTTCATGGCTTACATCCTTCAGCCACAAAAAAGTACCATGTGCGGTAAGTAATCGAAGTATTACTACTGTGGTATGGTACTTGCTTACACTTCATATATGGAACTAGCTCTCACCCGATCATCGCATCCCATTACCAATACTATAGCTCTCGTTGGTTCGTTTTGTTAAGAGATCTTTTGAGGATTAATACAATTGTATCCATCCGTGTTCATTCCAAGAGGCATGCTCTTAGGGTTACTTATAATGTACTTATCATCATAACGCATCTCTATACATATATATTTCACGATAACTATATTTTCTTACCACAGGAGTAAACGTGCAGAGATTAAACTCTGACTGTTCTCTTTACCATAAACAAAACGGCTGAATTGAATTGAGGATTTAGTGAGAAAAATTATTCAAACTCATCGGGACCATCATCATCATCATTGGCTTGCTTGCTTGCTGCCGTCATCATCATGATCAGTCATGAGCTGCTAGAGCTATACCCATACCATATCTTCATTGCAACCCAATGGGATACGAAAAAAGGTAGAAATGGATGAGCCAAGTCAAAAAGTCAGACATATCTCTGTGTGAAGGCAGATGATGATGCCTTCAAGTGACTACACTGTACTCCTCAAATCAATGATGTCCGAGTAGAAATGTATCGCATACAAACTTAGGATCGTACACTTACTTAGTATCGTACATAAGTAGATTTAAAGCTTCATAATAATGTGAACTTGTCCAACATAATTTTCCGTCCTCATATTACTATAAAGTCACTTTATATGCTGTTGTCGAACTAAATACATGTATATGTCCAACAAGGGACTCTAAGCGATCCAGGGAATGAATACACTGTTGTGAATTGTATGAAAACTGTAAGATTTCAGTTGTAGTTGGGCAAGCAACTGGTAAAAACCTTACGCCTCAAGCAGGTACAACTTATTTTGCCTTCACTACAACAAAAGGTGATATGTAGCCGAGTTTTCGCTCTCGTATAAATGGACGCAGGTGCACAAAACAAAAAAAATGTATAGGTTCCAAAAAATGTTATTGGATATATATTTATTATCAGAGCAACTTTTAACTAATATGTACATGATTTTTCCCAACCTTACAAAAATGCCACTTCTGTTTTTGGTTGTTGCTTTACCTCCTTTTTGGTCTACTCAATATATTACATCACAACTTATGACTTGATCTTGTGAGTGAAGATGGAGAGTTTTAGAGATGGATAGATAACACAACTAAACTCATCTTCACATTTGTTCAATTTTAGCTTTAGCTGACTTATTAGGATGATTTGAGTGAAGATGGAAAAACAGGAGAAAAGAAAAAAATGAGAAGGAATGTTCAATGTCGGTTTGGTAGACTTGTAGCTTCATTTCATCATCATCTCGATCAACCTCTAAAGGTGCTGCTTGCATTGCTTGCTTCTTGATTTTGTTTGCCTATCCTACACTTTTTTCCTGACCATATTTATATTCGTGTAAAGTGGTAAATTAATATTGTGTTTGTAAAGCTTTCGAGCAAATTGTCCAGTCTAAATATCAGACTGAAAAAAAACCTGACCTCAGCATCAGCAGCATCTATTATATATATATTATAATACGCCGATGATGAAGCGGATTATCATTATAGTAGTATCATGATATTTTGATGATCAAGATAATATGAAGTAAGCAAATATTCTTTGAACTGATATGTATTATCATCATCATCATTGAGTGTCTTTTTATTGTTACGCGTGGAGGAGGTGTAGCCTTACACCACCACCGAACCATCATCATCCTGCCATACCTTATACATTATGCATTACTCCTAATAAGATTTTTATTTGTTGGTATGAATTTACTAAACAGACTAATCGCAACACTTGCATTGAGAAAGAAATGTGTGTAAACGTACATAGACACTTCATATTTGATCAACTCCATGGTGGAGAAGGCAAGATATCTTAGCTTTTTTATTCTTTATGAGCTTGCCCAAGACTATGACTCCAGGTTTCAAACTGAGCAAGTTAGGATCTTTAAAATCCTCACCACATCTCATTTTCTCCCAACATTGCTCTTTACTTTATGATATGACGGCATCGGATGGATGAAAACGTGAGATGAGCGTTTTTCCCCAAGAAAAATATTCAAATTGAAAGATTCTCTTTTGAAAGAAAGGGTTAAAAAGCAAAACCAAAGCGCTGTAATACACTGTCAGTGTCAGTACTCATGTAAATTGTAATAACCCAATGTAGCTGCTGACCGCATGTGGTCACCCATGTTTCTTTTCTCTGATTCAGGAGAGGCTCCAACAACAAGTTAAATGCATTGATACGTACTTCATGGATCATCATCATATCCCGACAGTCTTTCTCAGTCAGTCGTAGAACAAATAAAAAAATGAGTTTGAGTTGAGCATTATTGAAAGATTTTTCCTACAATCAACAATGATTATGTGTACTTTTCGTTTGGAATATTAGCCAACTTACAAATATACACTTAGGCATCATCCTGTGAATGACCAGTCAGCAATATTCAACTTTTATGATATTGAAATAGATATGGATCATGATTTTTGACAGACAGATATGTGAAATTATGGCACACGTGGTTGTTTTATGTTCTTGAAAACGTCGAGTACTCGTTCACAGGGAAAAAATGATGATATCATGCCATATAACATACCGTTAACATAACATAAGCAGCAAAATCTTTCTGGCCATTCTGCAATCTCATGTCACCTTTACGAATTGTTACCGAACCCAGGTTCCCACTAATCACAATGATTTTATGGTTCATAAAAAAGTAAGTATTTTACGTTTCTCCTTACCAGTTATAGAAATTTCCATACACAGTATCAGGCATTTTGCATCCAACAGAAATCCATTAAAACGAGGAACACCACTTTGGTAGTCTATTCAGTTTTTTCCCTGTAATGATGATGTATTATGCACAACTATAAATTATAAAGTTGTGAAGTTACTACGAAGCGCTAATTGTTGATAACAATAGGTGATGATTGTGATCCCATTAATTATTTTGTACGTGACAGTTACACACGCGGTAGTTCTCTTGATTCATGAACACCACCAGAAGGAAAGAGATGCGCACAGCACTACTACTACTACTGTTGCTGTTCAGCACAAACCTCAACCAGTCAGCAGCAACGCTACGGAGTAATCATTCATTCCAAAGATTCACAACCTTTGGCAATGTAGCTGCAGGGTGCTAATCAAATCAGCTGTAGAAACGTACATGTGGATGTAGTTTAAAGATGATATAGATTGAGTATTTTGCAAAATTAGGTTTTGATGATGACAGTTATTCATTCAAATGATGAAATGTTGCATTAATCAAACGTGCAATGCATATAATACTCGTTGTCTCATACTATAAACTATACTTGTTCCTTGCCACTGTGTCACATGTAAACTGTTCATGATCACTTCAGTCCAATAATATAATACACATAATATGCATTTCAGGTCATTAGTCCAGAAATGTTTTTTTTTGTTTCACCGGTTGAATTCACAGAAAGGAGATCGTTGAGTTCATTTAGTAGTACTCGAGAGAAAGTTATGCACACCAGAGTTTAGAGTACTACATCATATTATTATCATCCTTGAGTCCAAAAAATTAGTTTGGTTAGACAACTCACTCTAACTCTATTTACCAGCGGCTTTTTCGCTGTCAACAAGGTGAAAAAGGGAAAAGTCCTTGGGTAAACCTTGTCATAAATCATATGCACACAAGAGAAGAAGTATATTACTACTTGTAGACAGAGAGATATAGGTTATATCTTCTTTGCTTTTTGTATATCTCCCTTTTGTTCCTCAGCTGTGTCCAGCAGGTGTGAATAAATCCTAAAATCCTGTTATGAAGAATATGTCAATATTATCTCTTTAGTTCAAGTACAATTCACTCTTCTCCACACCATCTACATGTATTATCATCCATGTATGCATATCAATCCACTCACACGTTACTTTCTTCAAGAAAAGGTGATGCGTATCATAAACACATTCATGCATGAACTCATCCTCTCTCTTGCTCACACATGTGGTTGTGTGCCGGTAAAGAGTAGGCAGCGTAAAAGAAATATAACGCGTTAAGATTTATATATATCGCTTTTCTGTATCGTCCCTGTTTTTCTTGGATAAAGCAATCCAGTTTTTCTTGTTAAACATTCAATATTTGTTCGTACCCAATAATTGAGTGCATCATCACAGCACAACACACCATTAATAATATTGTTGAGGTACACAGACGTTCATGAACACGAGTCTCAAGTACAAACAAATCTGTTGCTTTTTTCTTGTTTCCGTCTCTATATCACGGGGAAAGTCCAATTTCAACACTACTTCACTAACAACAAAGGTGAGTAGCTTGCTTCCTTGGCGTTAGTGTAGCAAAAAAAAAGTTGTTTGATCCAAATTTTTTTTGAGGAAGGTCAAGTAACAAAGTATAAAACATGCACAGACAAACTTGCAACCAGAATAAATGGCTTGTTGATAGCAATTACGTCCTGCTACACCGCATTCATCACGTTTTATGTAATAGCAACAGCACTACTGCTGGTCTTATGATGATGATGATGATGTAGTGGGAGTTGTGTAAACGCTTCACATGTTCCTTTGTTTGTGTGTGTACCTACGGGAAAGCGTGCTCGATGCGATACCAGCAAAAACTCTCTCCAGCTGGCAAAGCTTGTAAAAATGATTTACTGATTGATGATGATGATGACGCTTCTTCACACAGGTGACCTTTTCAACACGTACTTCCAATGAAACTACGATGTATCTTTTTTTATACAACTTTAACGCGTCTGATTACTTTCAATATTGATGACCTGATGACCCCCTCCTCTTTAATGTGAATGTATACTGCTTCGCACATATATTTTTATGGTCAGTGCACTCACGTCACACATCATTAATCCTCACTTACTTTATACTGGCTCACTCAATGTGATTAAGTAACAGTCCATTAAATACTGATGTATAACAAAGAAGCGCTGAGTGCTGGCAAATATTAAGTATCAAGGTGACAGTATAAATCCTGTTGTCATTCACCTGCACAGTA
The DNA here is from genome assembly GCA_001718145.1 of Orchesella cincta. Classification (NCBI taxonomy): domain Eukaryota; kingdom Metazoa; phylum Arthropoda; class Collembola; order Entomobryomorpha; family Orchesellidae; genus Orchesella; species Orchesella cincta. The sequence continues at coordinate 74,767 of LJIJ01000609.1, read as the reverse complement.
CATTCTCTTCATGAAAAACCACTGTTCACTACTACTTTGTTGTCAACAAATTGTAGTTTGGGTTAATGCAAAAATGCTTCTACCCAAATATTTATATATGGAAGTACATTAATCGATGAACAGCACATGAACAATATGTAAATGCTGAATGTTATATTGTGCTTAACATTAACGAAAAAATATTATGTCAATCTGTCTGTTTTGTGTGTAAGGTTTGTTTGGGTTCTGTTGATTTTGTATAAGGGTAAAGCAAGCGCACACTACTTCGTTCACGACGAACAAACCGGCAAAAACCTCTCTCGACAGCAACAAATGCTCGACTGAGCTAAAGGCAGGCGAGATGAAGGCAGTTAAATTTCATCAAGTTACACCAAAACGGGTGTAAAGCTGAGAGCAGGCAGGCAAAGCAAGTCTAGTTGGAAGCAAAGCAAAGCATACAAAAAGGAAAGAATAAATGTATACACATCCCCCGTGTGTGCATTATAGCAACATCGATATAGCTAAAGCATCGGCCACAGCCAGCCGACATCCCTTTGCTGCTTTAGTTCTTGCTACCTACGTTCCGTGTGGAGCATTCATACGTTATCCATCTGCATCCCAAACTCTTAAACCTTTACTCCTCTGAAAGCAAAGTGGCAATGCCTGCTTTTAACCATATTGAGGTATGTGTATCCACTTGCACACACATGAAATAATGCATATACACATTCATCTCTCTTAAGTACATAAGTAAGTAAAGTAAGCAAAGTATCTGACTGAGCGAACTGACTGTGAAAGAAAAGGTGGTAGATAGGTAGGTAGCGAAACGAGCCAGGGAGTTCGTCTCTCTCTCTCTCCTTCTGTCGTGTGGAAATTATAGACTTATATAAATACACAAAAATGTGATATACTCATAATAATGCACAAATGTTTATATCCTTATCCAACGCAAAAAAACACAAATGTATACGAGTTTGTTCAAGCAGGGTGAACATCGATACGGAATAAATGAAATGTACATACATTGTCCTTTTTATATCTTTTCGTCCTTTTTATCTCGACTACTAAACGAAACGAAGTAAATGGCAGTGTTACGGTGTGGTGTGGTATGTGCGGTAATACAAGTAGTAGTAGTAGTCGTCCTGATGATGGCAAAATGTAGATATATATTTCGGTTCAATATGACTTAATGAATATATGTATGTTTGTGCATGTGTGGTGGTCTGGTGTGTGTGTGCGTTATGAATGTATGCATGTAGTATTTTCATTTACTGCTTATTTCTTTTTAATACATTACACACACAACTACAATCATATCAGTTTAGTCAGTAAGGAAGGAGCAATGTGTGTATATACAAATACAAATGCAACAAAGCCAGACGATATCTGCTTTTATATCAAGCGCTGTCTTTTATTCATACACAAGTGAAAACCATGACTGTCAGCGTAAAAATGTACACATTTATGCCTACGCCGGGTTATATGTATCATATAAAGAGGGATACTCAAAACATATTTCACTTTATGAATATGTGTGCTGAGAGATAGATATGTGTGTATAAGCATTCATTTCACAAAAGAGATAGGAGGAGAGCGTGAACTAGAAGTTGTAGGTAGTAATAGTAGTCGGTCAAATATCCTAACAGGCATCACATCAAGAGAGCGAGCGAACACAAGAAAGTGTAAAGAGTGAGAGAGAGAGAGAAAAAGAGGCAGTGCAGTGAGCTCTGAAAAGTTAAGTATGACCCATAGAGCTGCTTTTGCTACTACTACTACTGCAAGGAGTTAGTTGATAGTGGTATTATTACACATATAATAAGTAAGAAATAAGAGAGCCCAAAAAGTGTTTTTACTTATAACAATATTACAACAAAACGAGCATGAGCATGGTAATAGTCTCGTGGAGTTAAAAAGGAAAAAGGACTTTTCCCATATCATTATTATAAAACTTGGTGTGGAGTAAAGTAAGGGTATGTACGCGGAGAGGAGAGCATGCATAATACAAAAGCAGCAGCAGAGCAACTCATGCCTGTCTGCCTTCGTCCTCGGTCGCTGGAGGTTTGGTTGAGAGTTCGCTTTCCTGGGTTGCTAACTTTGCTTACTTTCTTGTTGTCAGTATGAATATACTTAGGCCTGTGAACATTGCTCCGGCTTTGGCGATGGCTTTAAAGATATTCAACAACAGCAGCAAGCAACTTAAACTCAAAGTAAAGCAAGAGAAGTAGTAGCAGTCGCGGTAGTGAATACCCGTAGGATATGTGTGTATGTACATATGTCAGCTTTTATGAATGTACACAGACACACACACAAAACACAAGGTTATGCATGAGGGTAAAAGACTGACGCTTTTCTATATCACCATCATCATCATCATCATTCCATACTATGTTCTCATGATGAAACACACGTACACACAAAACACCTTATATAAACTCTTATACTAATAGAGGAGCCAGCAAAAAAAAACCTGCAGCAGCTAGAGGTGATAGTGGGCAATGAGCTTGGCTTCCTTGAGCTCATCGTCAGTACTATATGCCCCTTGTTCTTATAGGTATACCCTGATAATATGACTCTTCCTTTGGGTTTAACATTTTATCTATCCACGCTTTTACAAGTCTCTCTACATCTATATAATTCGAGAGGAATTTTCTCCTTGTATAGTGAGATAAAATATACTTATATGTATTAATTCTAGAATGCAGCGCAAGCGACAAGAAACATACCTTTGTAGTACCATAGAAAAGTACATAATATGTTGTGACTGTTTAAAGCATATAAAATGGAGAGAACCGTTTCATTGCTTGATGCTTAGATTGCCTGCTTGCTTACTACCGCCACCGCACACCACCACCACGGTCGACGACTACGATTCTTCCGTCCAATATCCCTAAAAAGGTTGATACATGTAAATGGAACTACATTCATGAGCATGTACATTCCCTAAAATGTTTATATCTAGTATAAGTGAGTAGATGCTTTTATTGTATACAAACTAGAGGATGGAATCCAAGAGAAAGGAGTGACTGCTTGATGCTGTTGCTCCGTATAAAATATATGTGTGCGAACACATTTTACTTAGAGATCATGATATGCACTAGTAGACCTGTATCTACTTTACTATTTTCGGGAAACCAAAGCTAAACACCATCACTCGGGTAATGCTCTTGAGTTGGGAGAACTATAGCCTCGTTTTGTTTGTCCGTCTGAGGAGAAACGAGAAGAAAGTTGACTCTTCGCAAGTCACCCCTTGTTTTCCATTTGCTTGATATAACTGTTAGTTTTAACAAAATTTGCACTAAAATAGATTGTTAAAACTAAGTGTTTACAACTGTAGACGAAATTATTATGCGAGTTGTTATAATAATTATTAAACATTTGATTTTGCATGCTTCATTATTTACAATTTTTTGGCCGGCCGGCCACCCACATTAAATTTTGTTTCAATAATAATTGATGAGCAAATAAATCATCATACAATTTCGCATTTTCCGGAAACCACTTATAAACTGTATTATTATAAAAGGTCATTTACTACATTTAACTCGCGCTGTACTTGTAAAACCATATTATATATGTGTTCCACATTGTAGGGACAGGGGGACCCTTATCGTCACACGTGTATTTATGTATACACTGCGTATTTTTCAAATTCACTCTTTTTATGTATATTCAAAGGACCAAGTTCCCATATCCAAAAATGATCCATTTTATACAAGGGAATATTGAAGGGCGAGAGAGTGAGTGAGGCACCCTAAAGGGATGTCAGCAACTATATGAATATATCAAAAGTACATACTTTTATATTCCTCTCAACTCCGGACCAACTTATATGAAAAACTTTTTAGCCATAAAAGCCATTCCTTTTGAATCTCTTTCTTTTTCTCTCTCTCTCTCTCTCCTGTTGTGGCTGCTCCCTTCATGTGAGATCGAGCGATTTAGTGAACACACTGACTGTCTCTGCCAACATACTACTTCAAATATACATACATAAAATATATACATACATGACAGTCAAATAATATGTAAAGCATAACATAAATACATATGCCTAAATGAGTGTATGGAGTCGCAAAAGTAGTAACACAATATCACTCACTCACTTCTACAAAAGTGAGGCAAATAGGCATATTGAGAGAAACATTTTATAGCAACAGCATCATAGTATCAGTGCATTTTCTTTCCTATATCCATACGCTCCTAATATGAGCATTGTAAGCAATCTTTTATAAGCATATCCACTTTTATCACTCCTTGGCTCCCCAACTTCTTCCTATTCATCGGAGGAAAGCACCATTTCATATAGGATGTTTTGGTGTACCTACACACAACGGAACTCGAACAACTAACATTCTTCTCTGTTACATATTACATTATCCATATTACTTTAACATTGCTCCTACTATTACACCGACCGACCGAAGACTCAAGTTTTTTTTATTTTGGAAAGAGTGAGTTAGTGAACAAGCAGGGAGGCACAAAAAAGTGAAGTAAGTGAACTAGTAAAACCATTCTTATAATGAATAAGCGGAGAGAGCAAACAGAAAAGTGGAAATATTAAGGAACTTACACTATTCCTTTTCTGTTGCTGCATCATCTGCTGTTGCTTTGCTTTTACATCTGTGGTGAACCTTATATAACACTATACTCTCTGCTAACTTACCTCTTCTCCTTTGAGTATTGTGACAATCGAAAGTGGGGGTATGTCTTTTCATATGATATGCATACATGCATGAACAAAATACAATACGAAATCCATGAATAAGAGGAAATGCGCCCTGCTTGTTTTTCTACATACATTTCGGTTTTTCCTGTATGCAAAGTTTTTTCTATAAGCATAATGCATTCTTCCATTCTCAAATAATACAAATATGACTCTGTCACATACACAAACACAGCAGCATTTCTCCGCATGATTCTGTCCAAGTAGCATTTATTTCTGCAGTTCCAGGATATAAGTTCCAAGTCATCCTCAAGTATGTACATATATATTGCTTACCCAAAGTATGAACGAAACTCGACTGACTCGAGTAGGTTTACGGATACATACTGTTATGATGATGAGATGATACAAATGCACTTTTTATACAAAATGTGAGTGTAGAAAAAGAGTAAACTGGTAAAGCAGGGAATGCAAAGATTTTCTTTGGAAGCAGTCTGAATCGCATTGTATTGTGTTTGTGAGAACTCTGTTATTGACGAGGACGATTTCTGTCGTTGCCCATGCTGCTGCTTCTCTGCCCGCTTGCCTCTTTTTCTCTTTCTCCAAAACCAAAATACTATTACTCTCCTGGTATATTTATGCGTTATACGTTTTGACCGAGGTTTAAGTTAGAGTACCATCATATAATGATCGCTCGTCAATACCGACCAGCTTTTGTGTGCTTCAGTATGTATTAGGCATGTTATTCTGAACTCGTAACTTTGCGTTGGTGCTGGAGCTTGAAAAGGTCTAGAGCTCGCTCTCTCTCTCTCTCTCTCTCTTTCCTCTTCGTTCTAATCCGTCCTCGTGAACATCAAGTCAGTTTAGTAGTTTGCTGTGACTTGGATGGGTCGTTTGGTTTTTGTTGCTGCTGCTCTCCTGCCTCTCTATAACATAATATTGCTTCTTCCGCATACTTACCTCTTCTCCGTACCATTGCCACCGCTCGTCGGTCGGATTCTCTCCGGAATGGTTGTAACTACGCCGTCTTTTATATACTTACTGATGGCATGAGAAGGACGACAAGGATGATGGTAAATGTGATGCTTACTTGCTTGTCGCCGATATTTTTTTCACGTCTTTCCTTATGACACCAAATTTGGTAACATTATATCATTCCATCGGAGATATATAGTTTATAGAAAAGGAGCGTCAAGTATTATTGTGTTGCGTTGCATGTAACATAGTTTGTGTGTATGTATGTGGCATTGTTACGTTATTCAACCTACACGATGGCTGAATGAGATGCAGTGTAACGCACGACAAAATCGGAGAAAGAAAATATGTACTATGCACACACAACTTGTACAAAATGTGATGTACTAAGCTTGAGAAAACACAAGTATGAAAAGAGTTCTTTGCTTTTACATCTCATCTTTTCCATGAACCTATGATTCCAGGAATGTATGTATAAGTGGAAAGTGGTGAATCGGAAGCTGTGCTTTACGCATTTGATTCGTGCATTCCTACATTATGAAATGCCCCTAACGTAAAATCAACTTGTACCTAATGTTCTATACACTTATGGTTAAAGGTATCAGTTAAGATGTTTTCGTAGCCAGAGCCATACGTTTGCCATACACCCACTACTAGTTGGATTCACTTATTCTCTTGAATCGCTACTCTGTATCTTGTTTCGTTCTTCGCTTCGACTATTCCATCACCCGTTCCAGTGTATAAAATGAAAGGTTTATTTCAGCTTTGCAATTTTGTTGCTTTAGACCAACTGACAGAACAGCATTATTTGCAACCTCGCTACAACGAGATTTCTTCAATATTGGAGGACTTTTTAAGTAGATGTATATGTTAGTACACATATGTACTTTTTTACTGTATTCATTCACTTTCATTTTGTTGATGTTTTTCTTTGTCTCATTCAATCTCTTCAGGAGAAACATTTGTAGACATTGGCTTCCAATTGTGAGCTTATCTATTTAGTGAAAACTTAACTCTGCATCTGTCAGTCTGTTTTAGCTGGTGCCACTTCCACGAAAGCAGTGGAACCTCAACCAGCAGTCCTTACTGTCTCCTGATTATATATAAGACGCCAAGAATCACACGTTAATGATGGAACATTTTCTCATGTTGTCCCTACGTTGTTTCTGTTATGCACACATTATCAATAATGTTTCCAGTGAACTGTCTGTCATAAAATGGCAACAAAGATTTAGCATTAAATTCATCAATTATCTGTTTCTCATTTAATTCTTTGGAAATAAAAGTGGCTGCTCTGAACTACCCAATAACTGTTAAAAATGATTTTGTGGTTCTTCAGAACTTTCACTTTGAAAGTAGCTTAAAGTAACGGAAGTTTTTTTTACTTGACATACGGCAAATGTATCTTATTGCTATAAGATTGAAATTTATTGGAATGTTATATATCATATTTTTATACGATATCGTGTTTTAAGTGCCTTTTAAGTCAATGGTAGTTTCACTTTTGCAATAACAAAGCGTGGGCAGTTCACTAGCTCACATTTATTCATCTTTTTCCGAAAAATGATACAGGCCAAAAGGCAAACATTCTGTAAATACATTATATTTGATTTGTTATATACAATATATAGGGCGCTGATGAAACGTGATAGTTTGCTTGCGAGTCAATCCTAAATTCCAGGATTCGCTGCTTCCAGTGAAGAACAACTCGTATGCTGGTCGATAAGGGTTTTCCTGCTAACACCACTATACATGATGACGCGGCGACGACAAACTTATCGATATGAGAAAGCGATTCATGGAGGTTGAGAGGAAGCATCAAGATCGTGGAGTCGAGAATGAGAAAATGGCTTTTTAGTCCAAAACAATCGCGCATATGAATCTTTTAACGCCAATATTTGTCTTGGGAATATGTAACCCAATTGCAAGTTAAAAGAAACAATACATGAACATTTGCAAGCTACAACCCAAACATGACATCTACATATTTACATGATCAAAATGTTAGCGATTTTTTACATTTAAACTAACCCTTTATAATTGATACTGTGCAAAGTTTTTAAAATACATTTTGTAATACACATCAGTACAAATCAATAGTGCGTGTACCGATTGAAGCCATTACAAAGATACATTACAAAGCTAACATTAAAAATAAAAATTCTAGGTTTCGTACAATAAATCCTTATAGTTTTCATATTCTGACTCAGATTCTGTAGTTGTGCACAGCAATTCAAGCCCGTAGCTGCTTTCAATTCGTAATATTCCATGTTGCCTAGTCTGCATCACCATTTACCAGCATAGCAAAAGTGTAAAAGAGAGTGAGGAGAAAAAAACCTAAAGAAGGAAGCATTGGTATAAAAAAGAGGAAAGCAAAGTCACTGCGAAGTGGTGGAATGAAGCTTTACATATCCATAAGTGAGGATGATTACAGAAAAACTCCTTTTATTCCTTTTTTCGCCTCCCCTGTTTTTTATAATGTTGACTATTCCTATATAAATCCCCCGACTTTCCGTACGTTTGCTCTACACAACATCCACGCGTTTTTCATCATTATTCTCCCTCTTCAACAGTAACGACAAATGTGCGACGCCTTTATCCACTAAGTTTACTCCTGTTCTCGTCGGTAGACCAGATTCCAATATAGCCCTATAATTCGGATTCGGAAAGTCGTTCCTTATAAACTAAAACCAAAATTGAGATAATGTGTTTCTTCTTATAAGGTGGCGAGAAGTGAGGAGAAGTGCTTGATTTTCCCCGTGTTTGCTCCGCAACATACAACCGCGAAGTCATGGATGTTGCCGGTTCGAATGGTAATGCTAGGCGCATTGCCGGAAGATTACATGTGTGCTTTTTCTTACGAAATATCCAAGTTCCACATGTAACATAGGTATATTTGTAGCTCGCCTAGCTCACACAAACATGTACATATTGGTACGTACAGAGTACACACTATCATCCAGACAGAAAATGCAATGTCTCAAACACTCAAAGCAGTCTAGTCTGCGGAAGCCCTACTAAATATGCAGCTGCATGGATTTTTCCTAGCCCGCCCGCTTTATCATATGGTACCGTAAGGGCAAAGCTGACAGTAATAACAATACAAGATGTAATATTTTCTGCAACTTATATGAGCACCAGTGCAATAGGTTGCACCTGAAATCTTTCTTTAACTCTATATAGTTTCTACTTGACTGTGTACATAAAACTATTTTTGGCTGAAACATTTCTCCTTCTTATATACTAAAATGACCAGGAAACAAGATAGGCTCCGTTAAGTAACAAATATGACACACCTACTTGGCAATATTAGATAGCAGACTGTGTTGAATTAACCATGTCGGTCGTAACTACGTGCTGAAAATTAGAAATACTTGTAAACAAACCTATTTTTGGTCCAAAATAGAATCTAGAAACAGTTTTGTCTAGCACAACACAGCCCAACTCATTCTAAGAGAAACAAATGCCAGAAGGACACCAGTAAAAATCTACGTTTTATTCTGATCAATTTATGCTCTCAATCTTTTCCATCCATTTTTCTTTCTCGTCAAAAGCACCCTTTCAGTTGACAAAAGAGAAAGTGGAAGATGGTAAGAAAAAGTAACAATATGGAATAGGTATATATACATGGACAAAGTGACAAGCTACAAAGCATCCGTTCTGCCTTCCCCAACACTATAAGGTCACAAAAAAGCAAGAGAGCGTTAGGTATCCTATTTCATTATACGTAATAATTCTAGGTATAGTTATCCACAATAGTGTGTAACAGTAGTAAAGCAAACCTGCTTGTATAAAACACTCCAAATGTGGATTTCAAACTTAAGAAGTGGTTTATAAGAGGGAAAAGTAATGGGGAAAGGAGAGAAGTAGTAGAGATGGTAAGGAGAAAGAAAAGAAAAAACTTACTAAAGATAGAGAGAAAAAAACCATTTGCAATGTGAAAGGACGAAAGGAGCCTGGAAGAATGTATAAAATATCAGTGACTCGTCGCACAAAAAAGTGTATATAAGGGTAGTAGCTGTACGAGTAATAACATAAGCTTATATTGATTACATTTTCCTTTATTTCCCTGAAATGTAGGGAAATACTATGTTTACTGGAGGCAAAGTTGCTTACATTCTTCTCTGTTTTTTGCCTCCTCCAGCTTTTCCTCCGTCATCTTGTGTAGTTATTGCATGAATACAATACCTTCTCTCTCGCTCCTCTCACCAGACAGAAATGGAATGAAGAAATTGGAAGGAAAGAAAAGTTTTTCTGAACCACTTTTCCTGCTGTTGCCGTTGCTACTTTTACTACTTTTACCGCTGGAACTATAAGAAATGGCAGTTTATAAGCGTATCCAAGTTTTACTTATAGCATCTTCATTCTTATAAAATTCATTATATAGTACGTGGAAATACGTTTCATATAATCTTGGGATCGAGGAATATAGAGATTGTAAAAGTGGTGGTGGTCGCATCATGTTCGTAGTTGTATGCTGAATGTAGATGTGCTAAGATCAGTGGCTCCCTTTCTTTCTCTCTCTTACCGTGAACCAAGAGAAAACCATATAGCATCGGAGCATACATAACATTCAATGCTTCTTGGAAACCATATATTCTCCTTGTTTCGTGGAAAATAAGCAAACATGAAATGCATAATATATGTCAGTGTATATAGACTCGCACCAAGATGAGAAATAACTGTATGTGAACCAAGTGAAAGGAATGCTTTCAAGCAACAGTGGTGCGTTTCACTTTTCTATGAATTTCTTCTTCTGGGTTTCCCTCTTACTAGGTATCTACAGTAATAGATACATTCGTTTCACTTATGAATATAGTTCTTAAAACCATATACCACCATCTGACCAATTGTTTTGTTGCTTGCCGTCACCAACTTTTCCTCTTGTTTGGAATACTCATGGATGGAAAACAACTTTTTACATTTCACATTTTATGTATCTCTCTATCTCATTTCCTTCTGCTGTGTCTTAAGTTGCCCACCCGATGTAATGCTGCCCATATAGTTTGAGTGCGACGCATTTAGTATAGACTGGTTTTGAGCATGCAAGGAAATTGTCGAATGCTTTCTCCTCTCATTGTCACCTCCCCTACAACGCAACTGAGTTTGAAGAATTTGTACTGTAATAAAGTTCTAAACATAGTACACTTAATATTTTATTAGAAAACCTCCTTACTCTTTACTCAAACTCTGGGATACTTGATCACAGCCCACCTACATACGTGGTACTTTGTTACGGTATATCTGTATGCGTAGGCTGATATATGTTGGGTCTGTTTTTGTCCGGCTACTAGGTGCTTTATTGTTTACTGCAATATAAACCGTAGCTACATGTTCTTACCAGGTTTTCGCATTCATATTAACATTTGCAAAGACACGTACGTACAAACTAGGTACATTACATACCCAACCCAATACATCAACGGTAACCTTTGGTCGTAAAAAAAGATGTAGCATTGCATTGGTTATTGCTTTAAAGCGCTTTGTGTCCTTTCACTAACGATCAAGTTGATCTTTAACCTTTCCACGCTGTTATTATAGCATTTATTCGCTGTTTCTATTTTTCCATGTCATGTTTGAAATGTTGTATGCAAGCAAGAAGTGAGCACATGGATGAGAGTCTTTCTCTACATGAAAAAATCTGATAGAAAGTGTCTCACTTCTGCCCAAGTATTCATGAACATCTGTTACGTTGCACGAGTGTGGCGGAAGGAAACAAGGATAGAACTCTTTTCATTTGAAACGTCGATACAAGATATTTGTTACGGGGAATGCACTTTTTATACATTCAAGTGCATAAAGCAGGGACACATACGACCTATGCAATACCAATAACTTTCACTCTCAGACTTTCATAGAAGGAAAGTGTAACAGTTTCCAGACACAGTTCTCAATTTCCCCCAAAAGATGCTAGCGGATGCATACCTTCCGTAGAAGCAACCTTGATACTAAATGTTACAGCTCCAACAGATCCAGTTCCGTGTAGAGAAATCAGTTGGTTCTGCTTGTTGAAGAGCATGTGCTGCGTGCATTGCCAGAGAGCCGAAAATAAAGTGCGAGATATCAAAGCACGGGAAGCAATATCAAAAGAAGATCTCTCCTTGAAGTTTGAACAAAGTCAACCATCTAGTAGCTGAGAGACGGAACATCTCCTCCTCACAAACTTTCTGTTTGCTTTGAGCAAAAGTCCCAACACTAGAACACATTTTGGCTCCTTGTTCTTTTCTAAAAGTAGCAAAAGTCTGGTTAGCTACAAGGAAGAACGATATTTCTTGAACTACTATATAGCTTCCCACTTACTACACAGGCTACCATTCTCTTAAAGAGGCATTTACGGTTGCACTATACATGATCGGATTTTTATGCATGGAAATATCTATGCTTAAGAATGTATCTACAAGTTTGACTTTTGCTTTCACTCACCCACTGTAGCATCAAGTAAGTATAGTTTAATACATTACTACATACTTTCTACTTTCACTTGCTGAGAAAGTCAAGAAAAGAGAAGTTTTAGTCGGTTGGTAGATATATACAGTGGGGGTACATTGTCAAGCGTGGTATAATGAACAAACTCCGCAATATACTTGTGTTCCCCGGTTATGTATACTTTTCTTGAACGCTTCTTTCCACCCGTGCATCTCTCCCAAGCAAATCATTTCTCTGTTGTAAATATACTTAAACATACTGTTCAAAGACTATGTTTCAAATAATAGATAGAGTACATGCCACCATTTTTTTCTGGCATTCTGAAGTGCAAACTCGTGACTTTCACCATCGGCCGCAGATAACGGAGGTTGCATATGTATACGAAGATATAAATATATTTCCTATGTGCTTTTCACTCTAAAGTACTTACTCTTGAGTGTATTGTACACACAGTATGAATCTTGGAGGAATGAGAAACAGGGAGAGAGAAGCTGTTGGCTGCTAAGCCTTTATCTTCCCTTGGATGCAATGTATATGTATAACTTTCTCAAAGTGAGAAACATGCTACATGACGGCGAAATGTGAACATGAGCGGCTTTCACTCTCCTTTTTCTCGTCTTCTTCAATCTCATTTCTCTTCTGGCTTTCCATGCTCTATAAGTTTGTCTCCCTCTTTCCATACAAACCATTCCACTGTGCTTAACTTTTCTTTAACTTTTCTATTTCATACTAAAGCTCTGCTCTTCCATCTCAAGCAGTTTACAAGCATAGCTTCTTCATTCTGAGAGCATTTACTCATGACGGTGCAGTGTGGCAAGTTCATATTAAAATGTATACTAATAGTTTGGTATGTATATCTTGCTAACCAAAGTCGTAGCTGTCATATAACGGGTTTCAAGATTTAAGCGAAACCTTTTGTTAGTTTCGTGAGCCTGTGTGTGTAGTGTATAATATGTGTATCTGTCTACTATTATCATCCCGCTTCTTCTTCTTCTTCTCATCCTTTCTTTGTTCATTTCTCCGGACTCACTCACGATATAATACAAATGTACACAAGTCATACTAACTAATAGTCTAATAACATCTCTCTCTCTCTCTCTCTTTCAACCATGATGATGATGACGAAGGAGATTATGATGATGATAGTGCTACTGCTTCTGATGTTGTTGCCTTTGGCCACCACCTCTTTCGACTTTCCTCTTTTCCCTTTTTTCTTGGAGTCTTACTTTGTCCTCTGACAGTGGCAATTCTATTATTATCGTTTGACTCAGTAAGTCACATAGGAGAAAATAGGACGAAAGTCGTTGAGAAGACGGAATTTTGCGTGGTAACCACCATATAATATGTAGCTCAAGAACATGATGATGGTTAAAACGAAGATACATTACATATTACTACCAAATTCTCTTTTTGAATCTTAAAACTTTCCCTTTTCCCATATTCGGCCTATGCTTTCATGTCATACAATTTGTGTGACTACAACCCAATGGGTGAAAGAAAAGTATAGAGAAAGAAACTCAAAATTTTTCTTGAGAGAAATTTCCCGTGCAGAATGTAATAGCATTTCCTCCATTCTCTAATACTCACATAATATGTATGATGTACATTATATGGAGACCAAAGGTTCCAAGAATATAGGAACGTTTTCCCTCTTAAAAATGCAAATGGAGTGGTATGATTGTGGTTAGTTACAGTATGCATACTTCATTCTACTGCATACTGTGTACATTATACAAACTGAAACAATTGCTTGATCCTCTTTTGCTAAGGATAAAATTACTTGTATGCCATCAGAAAGAGCATCCTTATTTGTTTTGAAAAAGGGCTGGCAAGCGAGTGAAAGTAAGGCCATATTGTAGTAAATTGCCAAGTGTCAAACGATCCAAACTTTCATACGCTTTCTTGTAAACATATTACCCCGTGTTACGCCTATAGATACTAGTATGCTTTAGAACGGATCACTTATATATCTATATTACATTAACGCCATATATAGTTCATTTCGCCTACACATACACACTTTCAATGGTTTTTAAAAAACAAATACGTAAAGGAGTAAGTTTTTGTGAAAACGATATCAGAGAATGGTTTAACCTTAACCGAACACCAAAAACAACAAAACATCTCCATCCAACACTATTTTCTCGAATTATATATAACAACTGCATCAATTCCTGTTTCTTTCCTACTTGTTTTGATGCCAGTAGACTATCTTAACGTAGGAGTAGGCGTTTCTCAGCATACTTTAACTTTACGGCAAGAATTTCTTGGATCTTATGGATTCGTATGCATTTTCTTTGCTTTAGCTGTATACATACATGTGTCTGTCTGTAGCTGCTGTTGCTACCTATTCTCCACAAATGCCGCGAAGATGAAAAGAGAGCTTCGATAGTTGGTTGATGTTGGTATTAGTTTCATGGTTACATCCACTGGATGTGTGTGTGGGAGAGAGAAGCTGTTTCACTTCCATTGAAATGAAGTTCGTCCTCATTAATGTAAAACTGTTACAATGAAAGAGTTTACGGTGTGGGAGACTCTGTTATTAGTTGCTGGAGTCATTACGAATATATCTATCATCTTGTTCATCGGTATTGCCACTGTTGACTGTCCTTGTTTCATGTGCTAAACAAGCTTTTCATGAGTAAAGTAAATCACAAAGGCAAGCTGTGCGTTGCGAGCTTAATATATGCATATAAAATGTACTAATGCGTATGTGAGCGAGTATCCGATTCTAACGGAGATTCAAGGGAAATGTGTTATATCCCCCATCCATTTTAAATGTGCCAAGGCTGGTGAACCAGGAAATAGGTGGAAATGTTCACTACCTCGACTCTCCAGCAATGTGACAAAAGTCAACGAAGTAAACTTGCATGAAAGTACTAGTACGTATATATAATGCTTGAGAATGTATGTATAAATTCAATATCATTACGATGATGAGAAGTCAGTTTCCAAAAAAGAAAAGTTGACTCCATCACAGGCTTCACGGTTGGTAATAATGATGATCATTAATGCAGAGGGAGAACTTTTGTATTTCGATGACTGACTGGTAATATTATGAGAACATGGCTTTTGATTTCCTATTCTGTGGAATTTTATTTCGTTGATACTTCAAACAGAACTTGAATTAATTATTGCCTACTTACATGACTTCTAAAAAATTTGTTCTGTCGGGGTCGGGTAGAAGGTTACATTTTGGGTTATTGGGTCTACACTACATGTGCATAGTACATACACACCTACTCCGTCGTTGTTTTCCTGCTTGCACTCCCACTTGCTATTAACAAGATCAACCAGTTCCAACCTTTTCTTATCACGTCACGTATGTATGGGAGCTACTATTTATATGCATGTCCCTATTTTTTCCGCTGAGCACTGAGCTGACCGCACTTATTTTCCTAAACACATCGACCATGTCAACAAGCCATCGGTTTGATGCATGAAAAAGTCAGGGTGCAACAAAGAGAAAGAGATGATGCTTGGGGTTTACTCAAAAGAAAGTATGTAGAAAGCATGCGTATTTATGATCGAGAATTTCCCCGTAGTTTCCTTCAACGCGTGTGTTGATAGTAGTATTTATCGCATGTCAGAAAGCTACAATAGAAACTTTAGTAGAAGTGCTTGCTTTCAGTATATTATTCTATTAGGGAGTAAGCTACACACGAAAACAAAAATAAATAATATATCATGCTGCACATAAGATTATTGCTTTCAAGTTGAACCAACTCTTCTGCCCTTTTGTGTCTATTGTGAAACTTTGTTTAAGCAAGAAACCCTATAACTAACTACTATCGGTTTCATGCCACATAGTACTCTCTCCAGCCGCGGCATTATATAGCTACTACTACTACTAGAGATAAAGAAAATCAGTTCTTGGTTTTGAACAAATAAGTGCAGTGTAGTACAAGTCACAGAACAGCTCTGCTCGCCATCAAATTACCGGAGCACTTGTGTACTGACTACTGGCTGAAACAATGCAAGAGGTGGATGCAAGCAAAATATGCGTGGAGACTTGCAATGTTACATGAGGTCGACGGCAAAATAAATACTGGTGGGAAAATACATTACAGTCAAAACCGAAACGTAGCGTACTGTATATTCATGCACACAAACGGTTCATTAAGAGTAACGGTGATATGCTCTCTTTTGCAGTTCATGCCTTGTACATGCGATGCGACAACAGTTTCTCACTGCTTCCTCCAAATATTTTTTTCTGCTCTCCTCGACCTATTGTGGACGGCGGCTGCTGGTTTCCAAACTCAAGCTAATTTATTGTCTCGATAAACTCAAACAAGTTGACTATATCATGACACACGTTAGAAACAATGTGGAAGCATGCGAAAGCAGTATCGAAGCTGTTAGCAGTAATAAAAATGTCCGTAGTAGCAGTAAATAGTATATACAAGTAGACTTTTGTGTGTATAATGTATGTATGTAGGCAGAAAAGTTCACTAATAATCTAAACTCATTGGGCATTGTCAGGCTTTATATCAAATTTGATGAAAAGTTACAAAGGGAAGTTTTCGTGATAACAACGTATATAGAAGCGTGCATAAATGCACTGTAATTTGGGAAAATATACAGCAACAGCATTGGATAGTTGCCGTCGTAGTGTGGTGTTCGTTGTAGTGGCCGTCACATAATATTGATATTGACACCGTGTCTTTTTGTTGTCCTTTCCATTTCAAAAACACATTGATAATATATTCATACACTTTATGCCGTCACCACTATCGTCAGAGCAGCAGAAAATATAACGAATGAAACATGTCAGAATCGGAATGTAACGTATTTGCAACTTGATACACTAGCCCGATGACCACTAGGCGGCCGAAACCTAAATGTAATGAAACGTGATTTAAAAAGGAAATGAGAAATTACAATAATTGTATTTGAAACTTCAAGACAAAAAATTATTAAAATTTAAAGGTTGCAAAAATGTTTTTGATTTATATACATAGGAACATTGACCATACTGCATATTTTGTTTATTAAGTTTTCATTTCCTTTAAAATGTACTATTTTGCGTGAACACTGAATGTAATTTTTCTAATCGCACTTTCACCATAATTTAACTCGATATTTCACTTTCCCAAATATCGAGGATCTATCTATAAAGTTAACCAAGTATGTGATACTAATAATTGCTAGAGAAAGCTTGACGTTAGTTCTAGACCTTCGAATGGATGGACGAACGGACAGAACAAACAAAACGATAAAACTAGCAACAAATTAACACGTAAACAACATGCCAATGCCAACAGTTCATGCTGCCCACATTTCCATATATAACCTCATATAATATCCACAGAATTTTCTCAGCACAACAAACAATGTTTTTTAGCTTGATTGTATTTTTGCATTCAGTAGCTTTTTCCCTGAGTCGTTGAATAAAAAATTTTCATAGGTAAAAGTCAAGCCAATTTACGTGTGCATGACGGGCGACAATTTTTTTGGTATATTATTGCTTTCCACGATCATCATCATCCTCCTGCTACTTTCCAACAAAGTTAAATTAGATGCGTATTGATTCCCATTTATCATGAAACATATATTGTAAAATCTAGAAAGCATTTCACGTGTGCTCCATTTACATCCAGCCAACTTTCTCCATTTACGTACATACTTCTAAATCTACAAGACGCTTTTTGTTTAGATGTTTTGTTACCTGCCGTTCTCTACCTTTTTAACTCATAATGGAATAACAAAATAAAAAAATTTTCCCCCAAAATAAACCAAGCTTGTGTAGATTATATTTCCAGTTGAACATTGCATTGACCTTGTGGCCTTTTGCTACCAACCGTAACATATTATAATCCATGTTGTACCAGGGAACGTCTTTCCCTTATCGTTAATGTATTCGTGAATTTTCTGTACTTTTGAGTTTTCTGTATGTATGGTTTTTTATGCAGCTTCTTCGTTTCTCACCTTGTCTGCTGAACCACAACTTTAATACATTATCCATTCCAAATGTGAAATGATAATATTACTAGATGACCTGTATATTGAATTGTCTATATATATACATGCAGCCTTGCAATTTTATGCTTGTGTGTTCTACTCTAAAAGTGTGGAAGGATGTGGCCAATTACTGCACACTCCCGTAAGTTAACTAGTATATTTTTAAACAAAATTTGCGTAGGCCAATAACCAAACAACAATCCGTGACTCATGGCCAGCGATCAAAACTGACCGTCAGTTCCTATACTGAAAATTTCAAAACATAGTTGTAGACACTTTTACAATTATTGATAACAACTAGAATCGTTCTATAGGGGTAAATTATCATGCTAAATATATGTTTCCAAAAAACCAATTCACGTACCGTGGTTAAAATTTGTCTGATTTCTTTCATGTTGTATCCGAATTAATGTGTATTTCAGAATTTCTCATATTTTTATCACTGTATTAGTCATCATCTGTCATCATCATCATCATATTCTTACACGTCACACGCTTCCATTACTTCCATACTACATGAAAAAAAAATACTTTCACTGACACATTTTTCTTCCGTAATCGACAATTGCTATTGACCTACTACCAACAATTGAGCACTCATTTCCTACTTACGCATCTAAGGATATTCTATATACATACGCTACATTTACATATTCACTTGTAAAGCAATTGTTTATTGCGGGTAAAACCTTACGGATGGACTGCCAACTGACAAATAAATTAATAAAGGAAATGGCTCAACTAACTACAAGCTTAACAATCAGTAAAATAGGTACTTGCACGAAGTGGCTACTTCACAACAAGGTCAACTTCTCAATTCATACTCCTTATGGATGACTATTATAACAAAATTCAAATGCAAACCGTATCGATGCCATTATTACATTATTATAGAAAAAGCGGCCGCTTAGAGCGCACAGAAATAGTTGATAATCTAGTAAAATGATGATGCGAGCAAGTGACAGAAACAAAACGGATGAATGGGCTGTCTGTCACATATCTTCACAACATGTTATTGCTCTTCGCTTGGATAGTAGAAAGTACTAGCACACCATGTGTAATATGATTTACAATACTGATGAAAACATGTCCGAATGTCATATTGACTATTGATTTTTAGGTTCGATTGAGCGTGTAAAACCTATGATGATAGAACAAGGTTAAATTCAATTTAGTCATCATGAATTGTAGAATTACCAGTTTAACATGCTAGTCTTGTGTCCAACTAGGAAAATTCGTTTTAACGATATCAAGGTCCAAATCAAACCTGGTAATTTTCCTTTGTTGACTGAATTACAGTGCCAATTTTAGGATTTTAATCTGAAAATTCAAAAAGAGACAAGCCCACACTTTGCTAGTTGTAAAATTACAGTGCATAAAAATTAAGAACAGTAATTGAGTACTAAATACTTATTAGCACATTATAGCTCTTACAATTAGATCAACGCATGCAATCATTGAAAGGCAGAGCTTAAATAAATTACGAGAGGTTTGGGCAGAATCTGAAAAATATATATTGGACAATAATTAAAACACTGCTCCCTTGAACCCGTCCCCAAAAATTGGGTTTTAGTGATAATGATGATGGGGGACGAACGCATTAAATCCGAGCTGGATCTTACCTGTCACAGTTTTACTGTTGATCGGATTATATTAGTGTTACAATATTTAAAGATGATGCAATGCAGACTTTATCCCCATATGAGTGAAAGCATGCGCTACAGTAACTCCTAACCATGCAACGTTTGTTAGCTCCAACGTTTTGCAAACGTGTCTATGCTCAAACAAGTACGCGTGGCATCTCACTGGAATGTTGATGTAATTTCATGTATTTTCCTGAACAGTGCGAGGAGAGAGGGGGAAGTTGATTTATTGGTAAGCATATACTTCAAAAGGCTTTCATGATGCTCTACATCTACGTCATACCGAACACTGTTTTCCGTCTTAAACAGTGTATAATGTATAGATAACGATGACTTTGTAACGATGATATTATACAGAATTTAAGCGTACGATATAGCAATGAACTTCTAAGTGGCATAATCTCCTATGAATTTTTCCCATGTTTTTTCACGTTGTGTAAGGAAGGAACGGTCGTGTTATGATGCCACCACGCTGTTCGGATTAGGAACACTTGATGAGAGGTCTTGAGTTTCACATAACATCCAACCTGGAAATCAGGCTCGAATAAAGTCAACAAAAGCTACTTTGCCCCTTTGGCTAGTATTCATACAGGCGATCATAGTTCACATTTTTGCAACTCTTTAAAATCAAGAAAGTCCGTCATATTTAATGAAACGGAAACTCAGCAATATATGTTTTTTCCTTTCGTTTGCTATGCTTATATAAGTTTATGTTTATCAATGCTAAAGCAGCAAAGCTTAAAGCTTGTAGTAGTTTCTCTGTACAAGTGTTATTCTATACACTAACCGGTCTAAGCGTACTTTGGACTTTTTAAGACGGTCACAAGAACGTATATCTGTAGTAGCAGGCGTAAGTGTATATTTATCCGACCCAGCGCTTTTGATATGATTATTATTATGAGCTTATGAACAAGTGGAAAGAAACAAGGGAAATAAAATAGGGCCAGCAGGAGGAGCAGTAGCTAACTATACAAGAGCACATCCCATTCTATCGTCACATGGATCATATGCATAAGAAAACATAATGTGTACACAACAACCTTAGAGCTAACTGAATTAAATACTGGTTATAGAGAAATGCAACGCTTAAAGCTATATGAAAGCCCTCGTATATAGTGGAACCAACTGACAAAGTAGGGAAACGAGAAAATATGAGTAATAGAAATGGTAGCATGTTTGTAAGCAAGGAAAAGTATATCGTTTGATACCTACAAAACTTAGAATCAGAGTCGAAACATGTTGAATCCGAGTATTAAATGGGAGGTAGAAAGCTACGGAGGTATAACCGTTGAGTAGCACTGGTGCCAGTGAGAAAGAGCGTGGTAGTGTGGTAATAATAGGACAGGATTGTTGGGAGATTGGATTCACAGTGAGAGGAGAGTGAAGTAATTAAAGTAAAAGATTATATGGATGAATAGAAAGTGTGCTCTCACTGCTTTGCCTTTGCTCTGCTACAACAACGAGTCACTTTCTCTCTTTCCCCCTTTCCTTTTTTGTTATAGCTGTACACTGAAACGGGAATGGGTATTATTATATAACCCTTTTTCTTTATAAAGATATATGTATGTAACTCCATTCAAGTTCTTAGTTATGTACATACTCACATTTTGTTTGAATAATACGTATCTCTCCACATTCAACTCTTTTATACCTTCGTACATCCTTACGGCAAACACTACACCACTGCATTCATACTCTACTAAAAACGCTTACAAGAGCATTGAGCATTATATTAAAACGGATGTGTAGATTCTTACACCGGGGCAAGTTTCGTATCTTCATAGAGAAAGTCGATATGAAATGAAGAGCAAGTAGGTAGTGGTCGATGAACATATTTGGCCTCAAAAGAACACATTCCATGAGCAAGTGTATTACTTTGCATCACACACGTAAACCTATTTATGGTGTAGATATACACATATATAACTAGTATCCAGATAAATGAAAATGAAAGAAAGGCCCGTGTGAAGACTTATATTCTTATCGGGAGAGCACGATTGAGTGAGTGAGGCTGAGTGAACTATTTCTCCTTTCTTGGTAAAACCATGTCAGACCTTCCTAGTTTTGTACCATTTTAGATAGGCTCTCATAGCATAACATGCATAGCATCTATAAAGGGACATTGGTGCATATCGATGTAACGAAAAATGATACAGAAATGCAAATGTTAGGGTTGAGTATAGCCACCGAGTTTTCCCTCGTGGTGACAAAAGGTTCAAAAGGCGCATTCTTTATACGGTCTTGCTTGTATATATAGTTACGGATATTATGATTTTGACCAATGTATATGAACATGCATTTTTCGGTACAAAATGGTTGTACTACTTTATACTTTGTTGTAGTGTAGCCTGAAAAAGCGTCATACAGATGAATATTTTGTATTCAGTCTACGGATTGTGTCTGCAGTACATTTTGTATTTTTTGTAAATTGCATTTGGACATGTTTAAATATAAACTAGATGCATTTTTACCTTACCTTACCTATCTGCCTAAGTAGATGTACTAATAACATCACTATAAACAAATATACATTATTTGAGCATGTGTATGTGTACTTTAATCTGATGATTGCAGACAAAGAAAACGAATATGTTATGCATTACGTATGGAGTAGTTATATGAATGAAACACACATTGAAGAATTACGTGAAATAAGGTAACACCGAGCATATACACTGACTTGATACATACAATGCTCATGAGATTTATATAGAAAGTTGGGCAACAGGGCCATAAATTATCTGCTTTCTCCCTTGTTCTTCATCGCTTTTATAGTACACACTTTGTTCGCTTGTAGGTATTTCACATTTTAATCCGCTTCTGGGGTACAATGAGATTCAAGATACGCAACGGAATGGGATAACAACAATCCTGAGCTGTACTTGTACGTCATACCCCACCAGCAATGTGAAGGAGCGTAACTTGATTCGAAAATGTATTTCCCCCCTTGTGTGGTTAAATGCCCTATTTTAATATATTTAACATGTATGTATCCTTTCCTTTATAGCATTGTGTGTACATTAGAATCGTATCAGTGAGAGAGAGAGTGAACAAAAAACCTGTCAACTATAAGTCACATCTTATAGAGCTCTACGTTTACTACTACTCCAAATGTGGGATACAAAAGGAGTCCAAGTATTAATATAAAATGCTACTGATGTGATGCATGCAAGCCTCTATCATCATCATCACTAAATCTATCCATCCGCTACTAAACTAGAGGAAAAACTAGCAAAGGAAACTCAAGAGAAACATGCATGCCCACGTCGATTTCTCGACGTTTTCACTTGCCAACGCGGAAATACGAACTGACTAAGTTGTAAGCTTTGAGAGAGAGGATGAAGCACATGAGAAAGGCATGACTAAAAAAAGACGAAAGGGAGAAAGTTGCTACTGCAAACTACATAATATTGGAATGGAATATAGTGGTGGCTTGGCTTTATCAAGTAACTTTATGCGTGTATGCATAGCGTAGCATTACATTGCCAGACATATGGCAACACCTATGGTGTGGTAACAGGCGCAGATGGCTTTGCTTTTTCCGTTCCCTTTCCTCTCCTTCCTACTTGTGTGACTTGTATGTACAATAAACATGTAAGTAGTAAGTATCATAATGATCATTCCTCTAACAAATTTTGTGCCTGGCTGTACATACCTTAACACATATAATTGTATGGTGCAGCTCGCTCACACCAACAAAAGTTATATTTGTTGTCCTTCTGGCTGCTTATGAGTGGTTCTCTACTGACTTTCCTTTTGTGAAAATATGATACACACAAAATGCATAAGTCGAACTGAATAAATGTATTAGGACAGCAACTACATAGCGTCAACCGCGAAAGTGAGTATATTATTCAATATGTATGCATGTACATTCTGAAAGTGTCCTCGTATACTAAAGTCGTCGTCCTTTTCTCCTTTTATGCTTTTCTCCTCCTTTCGTCTTGTGATGTGACTGACTTACTTGACTTCTCTTATAATATCAAGCAATAAAAAACCAAATGTACATATTATACTATAGACATGAATCTTACTTTTTTCTTTGCTTACATTTACTTTCTCCAAAGTATATCCATATTTTGTCTCTGTAAATATTTCAAGTTGGTCCGGTGCGACGTACCTAAATATTTCGTGCCTCTTCTATAACTCTTGTTGCTGGAAACTAAGGAGGGAGGGAGGGAAAGAATGGAAAAAGTTATGTTAAATACTTATGGGCATGTGTATACATACCTACGTTACATGACATTATAAGAAGTTTTCTTTCACTTTTCCCATATTTTTAGCAGGAGGAAAATGGTCAGAAAAGAAACAATTGGAGTAGACTCCTTTCTTTGTGTGCTGAGTATAGACATAACTGTACATTGGACCTACAATACCCCATATATTTCAGGAAGATATCCAACTAGATCACCCAGTGTGTGTGTCTGTGTCTACTCAGCCTCGCACCGTACTATATTTTCTTTCTTTTCTTCCTCTAAAAATAGTATTACATTTTGTTCCCTTCGCTGGATTCCAACTTATTACAGAAAGTATACGGTTTTGAAAAAAATACTAGTGTTTTTACCCTGTTTGCTAGTGACTTTGCTTTTCTTACTTACTTTCCTTTTACATACTTCCATCCAACAAAATGAAACTGCATACATACTACTACTACTACGCAGCCATACTTCAAGATTCCTTCTTCAAAGTTGCTCTTGGCATCTTTTTTCTTTAGAATTGCACTACTGGTGAGGCTTCATCTCTCTTATTCTTTCTTTTTTATGCGTTTTAAGTATTTCTTTCTTTCTGTCTCTCTCTCTCTTTCAGCTGCTTTCACTTTTCTTCATTCGCCTCGTCGATTCGCCAAATTTTTTTTGTACAAAAAATCGCTCTCTTCCCCCTTCTGATTTTTCTTTACTTCTCCATAAGTAGACGCATCATGGAGAGGAGTAGCAGTAATATAGTGTGCGCTCACTTTTTTAAACATATAAAAAGAAGGATATGAGGACAACCGACATGACGACGTTTAGATCTATTGGCTTTCCATTTCTCTTCCCTCCTTTCCGTTTCTTTTCTTCGTCTTTTTATAACGTTGTACCCTCTTTTAGTCCAGACCTAATAAGTAGCACTAGTAGATATGTGCTATATATGGTTTTATGAAATAAGGATATTCTTTTCTCTAATACCATGTGCTTTTGTCTCTTACATGCTTGCTGTACAACTATTCGGTTCACTTCTTGAGTGGCGGGCTCGCTGACTAAGGTACTTTTCCCCCTCTCAACGTAACGTTTTTCCTCATGATTTTCTTTCATTTTTTGTGACTTTTCTCTTTCTTTCTCTTCCACGGTTTCCCTCCGTTTTATCTGTAAACCTTTTGAGTGTGCATTATAATGTATAAATACATTTGTATAACAGCTTTTGTCTTGTATATGTGAATACAAATAATATGTACGTATGTACGTTTTATGTAGACAATATCACTGGTTTATTTTTTCTTGATGATGTTGGCTTCCTTTTCGCTTCTCCTTGTCACTTTTCCCCATTCGTCGTTTCTCCATGTCCTTCCTCCACTGTGACCCGGTGGTGGTGGTGGTGATACTGCTTCTTGATGCATTCTCTTTCTTGATGGAGCAAGATCTCCGCTTGGAGTAGCCAAGTCGTTTTTATGTAGAATGCTTTATCTTGATGCATGGATAAGGCTCCATATTTTTTCAAGCCTACTCTTATGATTATGTTTTTAAAAGGGAAAGCTGGAAGCATGCATGTAGAGATGTGCTACTTTTTAGTTTGTAACATTATTCCAACCAAAAATTCTTAAATGGACATATATGCATAAACTATGTACATTCGTTTCGGAGGGGCTGATAAAAAGTGATATTTACGACGTGGTTTTGGTTTACACTACCACTCAGCAGAGGCAACACATCCTTAGAAAGTCTGTCCTTCCCTCCTGTCCATCCATATATACATACATACGAGTACATACACAAATCGGGTATAAACATCAAGAAACAAAGTAAACATGTCTGGATACAAAGTAGAAATGCTTTTTCTTCACCCCAAATGACTGTCTCCTGTTGTATTGAAACTTTTTTTCGGATTACTTTGGTCGGTCAGAAAAAAGACCATAACATCCTCGTAAATAGATATAAACATTTATAAGGCAAAGTATACCTATACACTCGACTAGAGGTGGAAGTTGCATGCATTACATATCATCACCCCAGGTCTTTTTATCGTCGTGGGCCATGAATAGATTTTTTGTACCCCAGAAGTAATATATTCTTCAATGGTTGCCTTCTTTCCTCCTAGGTTTTTTCTTCATTGCCACATGTCGTTATTTTTCCTCTCTCCGGTCAACCTCACCACATTTACATAATCCTCTATATTCTCACTTAAACAGGGAAACCATAAGTTACCCTGCCCCTTGATATCTAACATTTATACTTTTCCTTAACTTGTTCTTATTTTTCTTTATAGAAGAGAATGAGTTTCTGAATGTGACTATACATTTATGTGTATGAGCAGTGCATGCAACCCCTATTCTGCCTTTTCCTGTCCTGACGTACTTCCTTGTGTCCTCACTCCTCATGTTGCATTATATCTATACATATATATATGGCTAATGTAGCTGGAGAACAAGTCGAAATGCATCTATTTTCCATTGGTTTTATTCCCCCAAGTGGACAACGTGTTTCTTTTTCACGATAGATGTGTATATAAATATACGCTACACTTTTACACTTCCTTGTATAAATGTACGCTTTCATTCCGCCTTTTTTATTCAGCTTTCACACACAAGAAAGCTCACAGGTAATTTATACTTTTTTCGGTCTCCCGGCTCATTTTTCCTACTTATAGTTTTCCTTCCTCTTGCACTAACTCTCAATTTCTCCTCCTTCGTCACGCATCATGTTGCATTATGGTGGTCCTTTCCCGTCCCGCTTTCTATAACAGTTTATCCAAACTGGTACGGCATGGATGGCGTATGTGTATGATTCCTAATATGGTTTTGAAGCAAATGAAAACCCATTTGCTATCGTATTATAAAACTATATGTGAAAATAATTTCTTGCTTTCTATTTGAAAATAATCCAAGTCAGGAAATGATTATTGCAGAAAAAGGTTCAATACTTGTCAAAGTTAAATGCAATTTTCTATAAGAGGAAGCGAATGTCTAAATGTACTTTTTTATGCATGTTTTGTATGCTGAATTTGACGCTACATTCGATTCAACAAAAGGAGAAAGCAAAAAGTAACCCATGTCGTCTAGCGCTATCTTCCAATACCGCGATAAACTTATATTCTTGTACAAAAAAATACTAGAAATGCGCTTGGTAAAAGTTTGAGCTTTTATTAACTCAATTTTTGGTCAATCAGACGCTCTTTAAACCAGCTATAAAATATGTAGGACTTACTATATACTGCCGGAAAATAAAGCTTTGATTTAATTATTATCTACAAGCAAAACTAATACAGCAGAAGCATTGTCATCATCATATTGCTCAATGTATTTATTGTCATGATAGGAATCGAATAATATTGATTTCCTTTTTCGGAGCTTGGGTTAAACACATCATATGAAACCTTTCCCATCATTATTGAAACTGAGGTCCCTTTTCCTTCAGTAAAAAATGAACCTGCTGCATGCTGTTTGAGTTTCCCAATTCCATTATCAAACCAAGCCGGGTGCAGCTTACATCCCACAGCATAACTAATACCAAAGATGCCCTCATTCAATTCAAAACCATAGTAGTATATTACACATAAATGTATTAAATTCACATATCTTTCCCCGTGCCTGCATTAACACTGAACCATGCCCAACAGAACCAAGCCATGGTTGAATACAGTTGCAAATCGAATGGCATGGGAGAAAAAATGAAATAAAGGATCGATCTGGATTTATACAAAACTTGTTATGACTGGTCCCAAAGGGAAACCATGATTTATGTACATGAGAATAACTTATTCCTTGTAAATACATGAATGTAACGGGAGTATGACTCTTTGTCATATGTGGAGTCGAACTGAGAATATAATTTCACGTGAAAAATACAGGCAAATCGTTTCTTTCCCCCAGTTATTCCCCAGTCTCGTTAATCGTGACACTGTTCCTCACTCATCCATTTACTTTCTCTTCTCGGTAGTGGTACTTATATTGCTTACTGCTGTATCATATACTCAAGTAGATATCAGCTACTAACCATTTTGGGATAATGACTACTAGTACTGGTGATAATAATCTACATAATCTTTGAGTAAGCTCTGCTCTTGGATGTAAAGTACTACTTATTGTCACCCAATAAGTTTATACTTGGTCGTATTTATTAAGGTAAAAAGTGAAGCAATAAGATGTCTGTCCATTCAGTCGATGAGGGTTGTTGAGAAACTTGTTTGAGGAAATACGGATAATAAGCTCACATGTAGTGCGTGTGACTGCATAAGTGAACCGAAATCAACTTGCTGCTTTCACAAAAGAATATTAAATGATCCCTGGAAATTGCATTTCCACTCTTTAGATGTTCATCAAAGTTAATATGTGCTCACAAATGTGCATGCAAGAATGCTTTCATATAATATCAGAACTATATAGAGACAAAGTTCAGGGATTCATAATAACGACTTAAAGTAGGGACAATCGAGTGCAAGAACAAAATGAATCCGATTAGCTGCTGGTCAACCCAAATCATTATATTATGTATACATACAGATGTCACTTTCCTCTAGTGAGTATAAATAATGAAAATCAATACTCAGCATTATTTTCTATTCTTTCCGATCATCTCACAATGAAATAGATCTAACTTGATTCCCACGCTTTTGTCGGAACTATAACTTTAGTGTAAAATTTTATAATTTTCATTTACAGAAGATTGACTACGTAATATTATGTACGTAAAAGTCAAATTACACTCATGTTCCCAAATACTAATAATCTGTAATAATATACATAATCAAACCACGAAATACTTTTACCCGAAAGTTGTCAAAATATTAAAATTCGATTCATACAAAAAATTAGATGCAAAAACTTGTGTTCAACGTTGCCCCCTTGGATGAAGAGTCAGTTGATATTGTACCATTGCCTTTTCAACTACACGTCTATAAGCAGCCTACTGTCAACAGAAAGTTTTGATTTTAATTACAAGTTAGGGTCTGGTTGTAATGCCCTGTAATACATTACATATGAATAAGGATTTACGTGCTATTTATTTGTTATTTTCCAGGAAGCAGAGAAGCAAAACCAAACCACTCGCTGCATCTGCCATGTTGCCTCCCTTTCCAAGTGATATTAGAACATTTCCGATGTGAGCAAAGTGCAGTAGCAGTTTGTCATAAAATGAGAGTCCTCCACAGCGATTTTCACAGTTAATACTCTACTCTAGTCAAGCACCCTGCCCTCGTATATTATCATCGTAATATCTCATGAGTTACTATTACATACTTTATACGGCTCAACCCTCACACCGGATTATATCCACCAACACATACCTTATGTACATATTATATATAAAATGTGTCTGAGATCGGGTTTCCCCCTCCGTGAAAAGGGAAACGCAAAGTCTACACGCCAATTCAATGCCAACCACACTTCAACTCCAACCTCCGCAAAGCCTTGTTGTATGAGTAAGGCAAAGCGGTATATTGTGACGATTTCACTTGATAATAATATATGAATGAACCTACAAATCCATGGTTTTCATGAAAAAGTTGTGAGAAGAAAGGGTTACTTTTTGTGGCATCAAGATGACTGAATAAAAACATCAGAAGCCGAGAACGAAAAATAGGATAATGATGCTCTGCTTTGTAGAAATCTTTCTTTCTCAATGTTCTTGGAATACCTTTCTTTTTTTCTTCATGTAAGAAAACGATGTTCAGACGAATTTCTAGGAAAGTAAGTTATGCTTTCTCAGGTAGCCCAATCTTCGGGTTGCCAATTTGTTTTGTGATAATGAATACGATTCTCAATAAAACAAACTACATTGGAAAAATTGAAGAAAAACTTACTTTATACGCAACAGTGTCCACGGGTATGTAGGAAAGCTGTACAATTAGTATTCGCATCCATTAAAGCATACATGAGAAACTGTCGTATTACCATATGCCACGGCAATCTTTCTACCCACACAAAAATACTCATCGAAGTGGATCAACTTTCCCTTTAAGAAGAACATGAAACTTGTAGTTGTGAAAGTATTTGCCAAAATAATATGTTTTTTGCAATTTTTCAACCTTCGCCTACGCGCATCCAACTTATGTTTCTCCTTATATTGTACAGATATTTTTAACTGTCCATGTAGTACATTAAAATTCTTAGAATTTGTTATGTCTGATGCCGCTCCTGGTGTTAGTTGTTCGTTATTATAATAGTATCGTCAGCTTTGACTCTCTGACTCAGTCTCAACGTATTTGCACCCTTGTCAACTTTCTTTATCTTTTGTCTTGCTCGCTAACGTTTGATGATATGATGACGATTTTTAGACTTATGCTCAACGTACAATGGCTTTTGTTTGTCAAACGAAACAGGGAAAAAAGGGGGAGCGGCACGTGGCGACATACCGACCCGACCATACGAGCAACCAAGCAAAGTGGCAAGCATTTGGTGAATTGACTATGATGATGGTAGAAAATGAGAAAAGTGATGCAGTAAATATGACCAGACTACACTATATCTCATCCCTGGATAGTAAATAGTGGGAAAATAGACAAAGATGCAGATTGTTGTTTTCGTTGGTCGATTCATATATTATATTTACGTCTCTTCTGCTTTGTGTAAATGTAGCTCCCTCAGTATGTCAAACATTCGATTTATTGTCGCTCTCAGTGAATATACATTTCCTACCAACATGTTCCACGGAAAATGTACATGAGAGTCACTCATTCATGCTGTATTATGTATATCATATTATTTTCATTCACGATAGTGCAAGGGGTTTATCAAGATGATCGAATCGGGAATGCCGTCAACGAGAAAATACAGTATAATGCTGCTTTGGCTGTTTTTGTGTCGGCCTTATATATATACATGTTTATGATGAAAATAGGGGAAAGGACTAGGATAATGTTGATAATGGATAAGTGAGGAATGAATAAGATCACACGGAAAATAGGAGAAAGCGAACCCACTCTACTTTTTCACTCATCCATTATATTAGGGAAAACGATAAAGTAGCAGCAACGGATCTCCCATCTTTGCATGGAACCTCATTATTGTTATTATAATTTACTACTATGTGATGCTCCTTTCCGTCGTTTTGTTTGAATATCGCATTAGGGTAGTCTCTATACCGCCGCGTTGTATACTGTTTCAGTGGAAGACTTTCAGAGACATAAAAAGTGATAGATGGAAGATGAAAAGCAAACCGGTTGACTGATTATAGAAATGAATGGAGACACTCGTATATGGCTAAATTCATGTGATGATGATGACAATTGTACAAGTGGCTGATTTCCCTTCCTGATATATCATATTGTTGATGTTTATGGATGGTGAGGGATCCGGGAGGTATTTTTTTGGATTCAACCAGATGTACATGATTCGGGAGCCGGAGAATTGGATGACTAATGAAAATTTTCTCCTGGTAAAACTCAGCCACCACGATAAATGTAATGTGTGGATAATTTCTGTTCATTTGTGTTTGAAGTTTGAGAACTGATGAGTGGTAACGCTTAAGTAGTTGTATATAATGATGTTTATTCGTTACCGTGATTGTGATTATAGTCTACCCACCATTCAAATGCTTTTAATGGGGTCGATTGTAAATGAATTTATTAAGCTATCGTACTGACATGATCTTTGACGACAGGTCAGTTTTACGCTTGTGCTAGCATTAGGTTTCGCTAGATTAGCCAAGTAGGTTACTTAATGTGAATTGATTATAACATACTTGTTAGTTCTGATAATGGTTTATCTACTACGCATTTAGAATTCATGCGAATCTTAAGAATGTTGTATGTAGAATGTTGTAGGTGAGCGAAAGAGTGGTAAAATGCTTCAGATATGCTACGTCTGAAATTTGTGTAAGCAACGCAACGTTCTCAACAAAGAAAGGGGCTTTGTGCAGTGGGCGTCTTAAGCTTTCTTCGGGGCTTCTTCACTATGATGTTACTTTTCCGTGCACAGAGTAATCTGTCGCGTGAAGCGAGAACTCTAAGGGTTTGCTAGAAAATAATGTGTTGATTCAATTTGAAATCACTAGAGCAGTCATCTAGTCCTTTAGGACCTATACCGAGAGTTGTGTTGCATCTTCTCAAAATATTTTCCTAACGTTGTGGTTCATCTTTTTGAAAGTGAATTACTTTGAATTAGAACATCATCTAACTCAAAACACTTGATTTGATTACTTATCATACGGTTTTTTGCGTAGACTATACCGTTTTAAAGTGACTAGCTGAGAAAAAGCTGTTACAATTCGATGTTTATGCGCAAACCACAAGGTTCATTATATAGAGATATATAGCGGTGTACTGTAGTTCTCCAAATTGTAATACAGTTTTGATCTTAGAAAATGCGAAAAGGCTGGCAATTGAGTGGAATATTTCAGCTTCACCAAAATTGTCAAACTAAATTCGTTTTCATCGAGATTGTCACTACATAAGAAGGTAGCATTTCGAGATTTGTTAAACGCTCAGTAGTTTCAAACTCACATATTTTTGTCACTGACTGAATTTGTTAGCAATCTTGACATTCAATTACGATTGCTCTCCCAGATGCCCTAGATCACTCTCCATAAATATAATCAAAGTAATGTAGCAAAGCAGCTAGTTAGTATCTCATCAAAATCAAGAAAAGTAGCAAATCAACGGGAAAGGAGAAGTAAGTCTTTCAACCACTACGATCTGGATCTTTATTTCATGTATGGATGGCTACAGTACGATGTGAAATAGCTTGCACTTGAGCAGATATGCTTTAAAATGTACTGCTCCCATCTCTCGACTTTGAAGAGGCTTTTAAGTATCTTTCGTCACCTCCACCAATGCCATGTCAATACATTCGCATTCCTGTATAGAGACAATGTCAATAAGGTTGATCTAGTCATTTTGAGAAACTCATACATTTTTGTAGAAATCACAAAAAATTCCTTATGACTTTGCTAGCAACTGGATTGACAACTGAATTTTTTGAACCATGAAACGACAACCTAATTCGACTCAGTGCATTTGAGTAGCTATTTTTCCGAGCTGAAACAATGTAAGGACACGGATTTTTTAGCATTCTCCCATTGTAATACTCATGAATTACAATTTTGAATAGTTTTAGGTTGTATCATCATCATGCATGCATTAAAGCATTTGTGGATTACATATTCTTACTTCGTCTGCTCTTCACACGACAGTTGTGGTGAAAAGGCATCACCAACTTAATTGTAGCTCTAACCTACATTCTTGCTATGAAATGTTCCTTTCATTCCATTAAACAGATGAAGTTACATAGGTGCATCTATACATATTATAGTAATATATGTGTGAGTTGTGCTGTAAATATTGACTTACGCTACAATATCGTGGGTGTTTTCGATATCCCGAAAAGTGCAACATGCAACAACAGTCTCGACATACTTCGCCACTTCTCTGACTCTTGTTTCCCATTAACAGCCGTAGATCATCAAAACAGAAAAATCAAGCTGAACATCATCCTATGTGCTGCGAAAATTTACATGTGATTGCAATGTACCTAAATGATTTGTTTTTTTGGACTTATTTGTGAGTAAACAATTATTTTAGGTTTTTTTTTAAAAACATAATAACTGTGGTCCGGATCCCTACAAAACAAGTAGCACTGTCATTTAATTTTGAAATATAATGCTACGCTGTCCAATTTTCAGGTTACCAGATGCTTCTGGTAATGGGTTGGATTTCTAAGTAAAACCTCAAACGAAGCATCCAGATTCCAGACCATATCTTTCAAGGCTTGCCAAGCTGTAAAAGTAAAAGCAAGATGGCTAAAGTGCTCTTTCTGAAATCGGAGATTAAAGTGAGGAAAATGGGTTTACAGTCATATTGAGATGATTAGTGCTTCAAGTATTTCGACGATTTTTTTTTTGCAAAACACAAATTCTCAAACACTCGCTTGATATAGATGGGAAATCAGCACGAGAATGTAAATATTCACATAAATGAAGCGCAGAAAGACAACATGAGCTTGATATCTGTTTGATATGCATACGAGATGCATTTAGTTACAGATTTGTACCACACACACAACCAATGAAATGGAAATTGGGTAACCCAATTTATTTCCCGCAGATGTATAAACATTACCACTGACAGAGGGAATATATAGGACAAGCGATTTGAAATATGCCTTTATCATACTTTTCAAGATTATTTACATATAGAATTTCGTAATCCAACACATGGATTATAATTTATAATACGGAACTACTACTCGTTTTATAATTGCATTTGATATTGTTTAAATTGTGATCATATACCATTGGTAGTGCTCATCTGTGACGAATGGGTTTTGGAAAAATCATGTAATTAGAGACGACTTCCTGAATTATCTATTGCATTTAATAGTACGTTACGGGATATGCACGATTGTAATATTCAAGAAAGAAATATCATGGAATGAGACACTATATAGGATTCTCCGGATACTAAGAAGCCAATCGTCTTAAAATGAATGCGGGTGCACAATTTGGATTCATGCTAACGGATGTACGGAATGTTTGGTGATGTTCGGTAAAAGTGAAATTTTATTTTTAGGAGGACGGTCCACTTGGCACGAAAATTCTCATAAGACAAGTGCTTCTTACTAACTCAACGTGAATGTAGCTTAGTTTCTCAGCTTGATGCTGATAACAGCATGGTAAAAGCTCATATAACATGTTGGGAAGATACACATGCACCTTATATTACTCTGTGACGTACATAAACTTTGCCCACTGACACGTACTGACAGTAGCAAATTCGGGTAAGGAGATCAGGTTGATCTTAACTCACTTAAATTCACATCGCCAGGAACGGGTCGGATGGTAGGAGTGAAATATGTATTTACAGTCTGGCAACAGGAAACGAAGAATCAGCAAAAGGAAAATTGAATGATCATTTTCTAACCTCATCTTGCATTTTTTTGCGTCCACACAGCACAGCAACAGTACATGATGCAGGAAGAAGCGTTAGAAGAGCAAGGTTTGTAATGTCAATATAATATAAAACTTTCATAAAAATCTTTAGCCATTGGGATCCGAATTAGCAAAGCGAATGCATAATCATCATCATCGTTAGCAATCTTAGTCATCGTTGTACGTAACCGTAACATTTCCCTCACTTTCGTTGGGATTCTCCTCCACACATGCTCCCATGCTTTTCCACACTAAATGTTTGGATGGATAACTGGGTCTTTTCATCCCTGTATACTTTGGCAGAACATAAAATAAACTAAGCTCAATATACAAAACACAGGGCCATTGCTACTGGATGCTATTCACGGTGCATAAATATATTCAGAATATTTCTTGCAAAAAATATTCGCAAACTTTTTTTTACACTTGGCTCGATTATCGACACACAGCATACATATTTCTCGGCAAGCATCAGACTATTTCCTCTTTAATATCACCTTTCTCGTAATATTCAGTCTCAGTCCACTCACACTCTTAGTCATCCACACGATTACTTTTCTAGCGCTTAGCCAGAGGTAATCAAACGTCCAAGTCGTCTTACTATAGTTTTTAGTTGTGGCTAATTTTGAATCGAGATATATACATAGTTCTATTAATTGGAGGAATCAAATCTTTTACGAACCAAATTTTCGACCAAATAAATTGTTGTCCATTGTTTTGAGCAGTGAAAGCATTTGAGAATACACACACGTGCTTCAACTACCGTACTTTATAGTACCGTTCAGCCCTTCAGTTCATCTTGAAGGAAAAGAGATTTTTGTGTGGGTTGACGTTTCAATAGAAAAGCTGGACTCCTCACGAATCAGTAAGATCATTTCCTTACAAGTACACATAATAAAAAATGACTCCACTACTAACAGGATAACATTCACAATTCTAATCATTCATTAAGTACGCTATTCACATTGCTAACACACATGCCAAATTTTCTCATTTACGGAGTCACGGATCTAACGGATTAATGTCCTTGCGAATAACTACGCTACTTTCGTTTTTTCTGACGTGAAAGCTAAGTAGGGTTGTTAGCCATCCTCACACTGTTTGAAAATTACTTGTAGCATAAAATGTGGGATGTCGTAATCCAGTGGGCGTCTCATCATCCTTTTCTTCTTTCTTTTGCTTCATAATTTGTAACAAGGATATTGAAAGTGATATGACACGGGCTGGCATCATCACGTATGAAACGAAACGGGCATCTATCTCCCGTTGCCAGTTAAAAGGAGCGTTTCTCAAGAAAAAACATAATGTGAATGAATTTTGTGAAGGACTTTCTAAAAATAATGCACACAGGCATGATAACTCACATTGAGTTCTCATCATTTTCCAAGTGAGATAGATATGAGTCGTTTCAAAAGTAAAGAAAGAAAGCAATTCGAGTGAGTACATAAATATTGCGAAAAATCGATGATATAATGTTAGGCTAGGTAGTATATAGCAATAGCAAGTTTCTCGGACGGAGATGATGATGTGACGTGATGAAAAACATGTATGAATCTGTATAATCACCCCAGGCTGCGAAGAATGTTCAAAGTACATATTTACTTTTTTGGAAATGACGTAAAGTTTTTTTCTCCGATATCGTTCTCATCATCTAAAGATCACACATTTCCATTCTGTCATGGGCTGACTTGGACGTGAAGTTTTACTCAGAAAATATATTTTGGCAGTTGCGTTTGGTTTGTCTACCTCAGAAAAATGTGAAAAGAAGTTTGAACCATAAAGTAAAGAATACACAGATAATGAATAAAAATGAGCGATGTGATGTGATGATGACAAGAAAAAAATGGGGTTGTGCATTGATATGTATAGACTAGTAACGGGTATAAAAGAATTTCATCCATTATGTATGTGCATTCTGTTTGTATTTTTATACTGTATACTTCGACCACAAGATTACAAGACCGTGAAAAATAAGGTTCAAAGTTTTCCGGCTTAAATATGTTCAACTCTGTCAATTAGAAAAGATTGCATTGCATTACGCAGATTTTGATTTTTAAGATCAAAAACCAAAGTCAACTGAATGCAAATAAAAATTCAGTTTGCACTTGAAAGGGGTAAAAAAATCAGGCCAGCTAATTAAAAGCTGAGGATGTATAGAGTCTGGTGCATTATGTGATGTTGTGGTGATCCATATACCATTTCCTTTCTGCGAAAAATTGCAGTCTGAAAAACATCTTCGCATTTTCTTTTCACTCATTTGCATTCCCACATACAAAAGGTCTGGCGCTGTTTGAGTATTGAATACAGGTTATCCTAATCCCCATCTTCCAATGCCATTGCCAAAAACATGTGCTTTTTCTTTTGAGACACTCGCTACTACTCGTTCCTCTTCACACGCTCCATTATGTTACGTGGTTTAGAAAATGCAATGCATGCGGTTCGCATCTTTTTGTTTTAGACCTTTTTTCTTATTCATGATGATGAGACAGTGATTTGTAAAAGCAGTGGCATATTATTGCAACGTAAATACTCTTTCATGTATGTATGTGTTACGTATATTTGTAGTTGGCTGAAAAATGCATCTGTAACATAAAAAGGCTTTCTTTATCAGGGGCTCCTGTTTTTTATTGTAAAAAATCAGTACAAGGATAAGTTAAATTTTTGTTAACAAACACAAACCATTTCTTCTCCTTCGGTTTTGTTCTTCTATGTATAGATCTATGTATGTATAATGTAATGTTATTGTAGACAATATTCATTTTGAGTTTTTTTTTCTTTCATTCTTTTTCTTCTGACAACACTTACAACACCAATTCCGCTTTTTCTAGAGCATCTCTCACATAACAAATTAGAGCGTCAGAAAGAAAGTATACTTCAGTTGCTGCTTCTTTCCTCAGTCGTGTTTTTCCAGTTGTGCAACAACTAGCTGACGCTATACTCACCTCCTGCGCGATCCGAACTCCAAAAAAGTAATTAGTGATTTATATTCATTTTTTTTGCGAAATTATCGAAATCATAAATCTCGTCAATTTTGTGTTTAATACGAGCTGCTATATAACTAAAAAAATTAGAAACGTTGCTGACGTTCGCTCTCTCATTGACCGACTGACCTATAACCCAAAAAACAAATCTGTCACCAGAGTATAAACTTTGCTGCAGCGATTTAGAAGCCGCAAAGAAACCGTGTACCCGGTACGTATTATCTGTTATTTTTGAAAACGGCTGAATTTTTCATGAGATATATTGAATAATTTGCGTGGAATTTTTTGAAAAAAACATATCAAAATAAATCATAACTCACAATACTCTCTAGGGTTCTAATGTAATATATGTAAAAAATTGGTACGCATTTGATATTTATATAAAACTTTTTTTTTGTAAATTTTCTTTTCTGTGATCCTTGTGGTGAATGTGATGTGTGCGGGGGCTGTTCGGCTCGTTGGCTGCTTCTTTCATGTGCATCTGCCTGGTGATGATGATCTTTGATGATTTTATCATGTATCTATATTCCGTTATATAAAAAAAATTATCAAAAAAATTTGCATCGCTGCGCTGCTACTCTGGCTGTTTCTGTTCAAATTTACAATTGCCTGTGTATATTATCTGCCCGTCCGCTGCTGCCACTACTACGCTCACTCTTCACTACCATTCTAAACGTTACTACTCTCAGAAATTGGCTCTTACCGTCTAAATCGCGTCCTCGGTCAGCTCGACGAAATGGCTTCTGCTATTTCACCGAGAAGTCCGCTGTTGAACGCAGCTCTTACTTCTCCTCTTGAATTTCTCCCAGTGACGCGATTCCCAGTTGACGACCGAACCGATGCTTTTCAAAAGTTGGCCGTAGAGAAGGAAAAGGAAAGGGAGGTTATCCAAGCGCAGGTAATGTAAAATACTGAAACGTTTATGGGTTTCGGTAAAATGATTCGGCATAAGAACAACTATTGAGAAAAAATGGATTGCATGTATGGATTATGTATGTTTTGATGAGCACAGCCGTACAGGACGACCCCATTGATCACGCCGACTCCAAAATCTAAACCAGATTTTGTTGATAATAAACTGACTGGAAAGTCATTGAAGCCAACTGTTTTCCGACCTCTTGACCAAAGGGTGTGTTAATATGAAGCGTGTCTCTTTTTGCCCCAGAGAATTGTAAACTAACAATAAGTTGTCAATTTGTTTATAGACAATTGTCGGAAATTATGGAAATCAGGCAATAGTTCATCGGCAAGGTATCAGTCCGAGACCATTATATTCCCAACAGAATGTGGCTGAAGCTGTTTACGTTCAAACTGGCTACAACGTGTGAGTATTCTTGATTAATTATTATTAATATAGAAGCGCACATAATTGCAGAATGAATTTTATTTGCATTTTCAAAATTCCAGAGGACAACCTCCTCAGACTCAACATGTTGCCGCACCTCAGCCACAGTATCAGCAGCAGGCTCCACCACAGCCTCGAATTCTACAACCGGCACCTCAGCCACAAGTGTTGATACAGCAGTCACCGCAGAGACAAGGGCAATATATTCCTCAACAACAAAATCATCCAAATACTGCGCCTGTTCACATGATCCCTGATAAACTACCAGATTTCAATCCTCAGAAATCTCCAACATTCAGAGCAATTATCGAGATAGAAGGCTTGGGCACATTGCAGCCAGCTCCAAACACACAGAAAGTGGCTCCGCAAAAGCCTCCACAAACGCAAAGCCGACTTGCACATCCAACGGCTCCAACCGCTCATGTAAGTCAGAAAAATGCAAACTCATAATAATAATAATATGTTTGCGTTCTATCATATGAAGTCATACCCATTTCTTTACTTCAAGTCGAGTAAAATTATCATAAATCATTTGCAAAAACTTTGGCATACATTCTGACATATGCTTTTTTGCAAATACTGTTCGTTCACAAGCACAACCTATTTGACTCTACTAGTTTTAAAATGTCTCATTTTCTCTCTCGTCTCATTTCTATACAGCTGAATTCTGTTGGAATGCCTAATGACCGAATTGCACAGAGCCACTCTTTCAGACGTCTTATGCTCAGCTTGAGTGAATAACAACTTCCCAGCAAGCAACAAGATATGAGGACTTGATGATTTCATTTCGATGGACTGGATTGCCATGCAATTCATGCATGTTAAATACCATGTTCTGTTATTATAAGTTTTTAAAAAAGTATTCACTCATTCATTCATATTTTTGATCATATATTACACATGGACTATGAATAGCTGAGGACTACATAGATCGTGCAATTTCTGAGTAGCCGTAGATGGACTTTTGACATGCAGAAAAGGTACTTTGTTTCGTCTAAACAACAACAAACACAAAGCAGGAGACTTCTCCTCAAGTACCGACCACACTCTACACCACTATCAATATATAATGTCATGCTGTGCTCCGCGCACTTGATGTAATACATATTTTATTGTAAGAATGATATCTTTATTATATAACACGAGTATGAAATTCTGTTTAGAAACTTGACACAAAGTAAATTATACTATACCTAAGCATATAAACAAATTCATGCAAGATGAAGAGTAACTATTGTATTTATACAGATCTGGTTTCAGAGTCAGACCCCCTCAAATAAGAAAACAGACAATTTTGATTTTAAATGAACTTATATATTATGTATAATATGAAATATGGAAATGTAATAAGAGTAGCGCTAAATGAGTTACCTGTTCATGTTAATGTAAGTGAATTACACAAGTTACTCATTGTCAGTCACAGATTTTAAACGTTTGAAATGCTATAAAGGTGCACCAGGTAATATAATATTATGCACCTGCATCCGAAAGTATTTTTGTTTGTTATAAGTTACAAAATTGCTCGTAATGTATTGTAGATGTTAGACCGATGCATAACACATGGATTTGAGGTGTAAATCTCCAGAACTGTTTAATTGTTAATGATTGACTTGGTTGGTTGTGGTCGTAATCGTAATTAACACAATAAAATATCAAATATTACAGAAACCACGTGTTGTCTTCATGAAAAGTAAAATTTCATTTTTCAGGAATAATTTCCACAGTATGGCATCTTATTCGTCAGGCAAGTAAATGCACAGTTTGATTTCTTAGAGGTTTTAGAAAGCAACCAGAAAAGTGCAAGGAAAAGGACTACAAAAGTAATCAATAGCGAAAACATTTCAATCTTTTTTGGGTAACTTATATACTTCGTGATTTTGTTCCTAAAATGTTAATGAGAGCAGTTTACGACTTAAGTAACTTCCCTTTCAGACTATAAAGTGATGTAATATATACACAAATATTATGAGTTTATCAAGGTCTTTCTTGGAGTTTATAAGCATATGTATATGCAACAAAGGGGCTCGCAGTTTGTGTGTATCTAAGTAAGTAATACGGTTAATGGAAGTTTGTTTTTGAGATACCAAAAGAAGCCGTTAAAAGTCAAAAGTAATGAAGATGGACAGTATATCTTGCACGGAATTGTTTTCTGCCCTCTGGTCTCTTATTAACAAATTCTTCTAAGTGAGCATGTTTCTCGAGATTACCAATTTTCTCTCCACCTTTCTCCTGGCATGGCATGTACCACCGGGTACAAAGCAAGCACAAACATTTATCCTGACGAGTTCAATTTGCTTTCTACGTATCAACCTTAGTAGCATTCTATGTACATGCATTGCGCGTGCAGTAGTGGATTTAATGGAATTCTCTATAATGAGATTGCGACCGCCCAGTGATAAATTAAAGAGAAACACGTTTGGCCACACAACACAGCCTCATCGTCTTCTCGTACACAGCTTCCATTTAAATATTTATCATGTAACATGCCAACTCGAAAAATGCCATATAATGGCCGGTAAATAGAATGTACACACAAGGGGAGTACATCCATCCGTACAAAAATGGAATGTGGGCAAGATGAGTTTTCCTTGGTTGAACGTGAGTAAGCAAGGACTAGTACACAATGCCTTGGAGCCGTAAGTTATGTTGTATGAGTGAAAGGCTTTTGAACCAAAAAGACCTGGAGAAGATTTTGGGTGCTGATCACACATGTATAAAACCAGCAACGCACCTTTCCTTTTCCTCACAGTAGTAGCCCTTTCCCTGCCGACACGGCAAGAGAAAACGAGAACACTGAGCAGGTCAGATTCATCGAGATCCATGGAAAGTGAAAGTTCCTATAGAACATTTCCATGAATAAGTATATTACTGTACGAATACAACGGGAAAGTTGTACTTTTGA
Organism: Orchesella cincta; assembly: GCA_001718145.1. NCBI lineage: Eukaryota > Metazoa > Arthropoda > Collembola > Entomobryomorpha > Orchesellidae > Orchesella > Orchesella cincta. The sequence goes on along the minus strand of LJIJ01000609.1, from coordinate 32,842 downwards.
CGAAAATCCTTTTCCATTCCCCAAAAGTCAGCTGGATTGGATCATCTAAAGAACGCTTTCTCTTTTTAAGAAATAGTTTCCAGCTCCTACTTTGCCACATTTTTAGGTTAGCTACATAGTGTGCGTGGAGCGGTTTTGAAGACTCCGAAACAACATTTTATTCCACACGCTAACGGACGCTCGTACCGCTAGCACTAGTAGTAGGAAAGAGACAGACGGAAGGAAAATCAATAGAAAATGGCGAAACTCGTGGAATCCTTGTTGAGATATTTTCCCATACGTTTTTTAATTCGGATAACAGAGTTCCTCTCCATTAAATATTTACAACTAGTTGATTATCTTCATACGAAATGTGATCCTGTTCCATTGGCACTGTTCCGGATTCTCTTTGGTAAGGCGATAATAAGTGTCATTTTTCCTTTTGCACTCTCTTCTATTATTTTCTCTTGCTTTCCTTTGATTTCAGGAATAACTTAAGTACAATCATACATTTTGTTTAGTTGCGAGACTTGCGAGTAATTGAAATTCAATAAAAAATAGCTACGTTAGTCTAGTTCAGGGGTTACATCAGGGTTTGGAAAATTTGCAATAGAAAATGCATACCCATACAAATGAATTTATTTGGAGAAAGCATTTTGGCTTTCACTTTCCTTTTTATTATAAGACACGTAGATACAAGTTACCCAGTTTTCTAATGTATATAGCCCCATCACAATCATGATGACTGATGGTGATCCACATTACTACTTGCTCTCCATTTCTCTCTTGCCTTTACAATAGCAGCAATCCTTTGCAGAATGCATTTTTCATGAGCACTATTATACAACATCCATTGTCAATCTGTACTCGACATACACTAGGCAAACATGCTTTGTGTAACATTGTACTCAACTCGTGGTGATACACAGTCACGCATGGCTTTTAAGTTGCTTGAAACTTGAGACTTTTTGTGTAGAACAAGCTGAGAAAGCTATAATATGCAGTTTGAACATAAAATACAGACACATTATTGTGAACGAAACTATTCGGTTTTCCAAAATTCTTTGGAAGAACATGAATTACACAAAACTAACTATAAAATGCAATCAGCCTCTGCAATTTTCCATTAAGATAATAACAAGTTTCTCATGCATTCCAAAACTTTTTAAGTATGTTTCTTTGTGGCATTTTCCAAGAAAAATTGAATTTTCTTGTTACATACATCGTGTATTAAAACTTTGCTTTTACCCGCATACATGTACATATATTATAGGATTCCTCATGGCCCTAGATGTTTTTCAAGAACGAGGACTAAGTGATGCTGACATTCGTTTCGGCGATCCAAACTACTGCTTCTTCCCACTTTTTGAATGGATACAGCCTCTTCCTATACAACAAGCGTGTATTCTCTATTCCATTATGTGGGCAGGTGAAAACGAAACTTATGAATATTATTTACATAAACTACCAAACAAAAGTTTTGCAATGGTAAGTTGTCAGGCTGCAAATTCAACAAATTCATGGTTGCATTTCTTCTGCAGGCTCAATTGGTATAATGCTTGGGCTCAAATTCCGTCTTTCATGTCTTCTGTACCTGTGTCCATACTTGTATTTCTTCCTACTTGACAAATCGCGTTGGAACAATCATTCCTACCTTTTCAGCTTATTCACAATGCTGCTCACTTGGTCAGGTGCTGGACAACACATGTAAGTTATTAAACCTACATGCCCGCATCTTACTAGATGTTTATTTTGATAAATTTTCTTGGCCAACTCTCCATTTTTAGGTCCATTGATGCCCTTAGCATTCCAAAAGAAACTAAATTGTCTGGAGTTCCAAAGTGGAACTATTTCATTCTAAAGTTTCAAATATTCCTTTTGTACTTTTATGCTGGAGTTAAAAAGTTGTTCGACTCTGATTGGATAAATGGGTATTCTATGAAAAACCTTTCAAAGCACTCTGTCTTTTCCCCGCTCAAGTAAGCAAGGAAGCAAGCAATCAAATTTTATTAACAAAGTTTCCAGACGGAAACAATCCATTAGAGTCAGGTTTTGAACATGCTGATGTTGATTGCGTATAGATTGGTAACGGATGCTGAAACAATCGAGTTTTACATGGTTCACATGGGAGGACTGGTTTATGACTTGACAGTTGGTTTTATGCTCAATTTTGACTTTTCAAAGAAAGCTGCCTACCTCCTTTCACTTATGTTTCATGGCTTAAACAGCCAAATATTTCATATTGGTAAGACTAAAATAGTAATACAAAGTCATCCAATGATTGCAATCTACTATTCGTCTAACTAGATTTGTGCGTCCTTTTGCAGGTATGTTTCCTTACGTATGTCTTGCATCACTGGTATTATTCTGCAAACCGGGTGAATTCCCCTGTTCGCTGTTTAAAACAAATTTGGAGCAAACTAGCAGCAAAAGTTCCAGGTTGACGTAAATTAAAATTTATTAATATTTTGCGATAGAGAACAAGCAATGAATTTAAACAAAATGCATATTTCGTTTCTACTAGAAAAAGAACAAAGGTTTCTCGAAATGAAAGCTCCAGTCCATGCAAAAGTTCCTCATCGCGTGCTACAACAGGTATTGACTAGTAATTTTTGGGTTTTAGCGTAATTAAAGTGTTGCATGCTTGCTAACTGAAAATTCATTCGCCATTTGATACAAAATGCAATTAACTAATTTCTATTTAGGGTTACTCCTTTTCTACATGTTACTGCAACTAGTGCTTCCCTTTTCGCACTCTATAACACAGGGTTATAACACATGGACAAAAGGTCTTTATGGTTATTCGTGGGACATGATGATCAACTCTTGGGAAACGCTGCATCAGAAAATTACAGTTCGAAATTATTATACTGGAGATGAGCGCTATTTGGATACAGATGTATGTTTCTCTGTAAATCCATGAAAGAAGCTAACACTTGTTTATAGCCTATAATAATGCCTGGATGTAATTTCAATTTATTGAATAGGTTTGGGTTACAAATGACCGATGGAGTTCTCATCCGGATATGGCAAAAGTAAGTATAATGTGATTACTTGCAAGTAAATTCCATAACATAGTAAAAGTTTTAAAGTAACTTCCTTTCCGGTTTCAGCAATATGCTGGATGTATTTCAAGAAACTTGGCCCGATTTAATATTACCAACATTGAAATTTACATGGACGTGTGGAAGTCTCTAAATGGTCGTTTTCAGCAGCGAATGTATGATCCACGAGTAAATATCTTGACTGCTCCGTGGTCTCCCTTTGAAGAAGTGACGTGGGTTCTTCCCCTCCTTCGCCAATTTTCTCACTACCGACAAGATCATTTCCAGAGAATCGCAAAAGAGGTATCCAACTGGACTGAGTCGTCGGACGTCATCTTCGTGGCAGATTTTCCTGGGCTCTATCTGGAAAATTATTTGCCTAAAGAGCTGGGTAATGTTAGCATAACGGTCCTCTCGGGACAGATCATGATAGAGCAGGATGGTGATCCAAATATAACTCTCACAAACACCATGAGCGCTGGAAATGATGGGAGTGCTGTTGATGATAGCAGCAATGCAAATAACGGAGACGTTTTAATTTCAACCAAACACGGAATTAGATCCGCAGAGTTTCATAAGGTTCATGTTGTCTCGTTCCCAAATCCCTCCTGCTACATGTATACGTATACCAATGACACTGCGGAGAAACTGAGACGCACAAAAACGTCAGAGGAAAATGATGGTGAAAGTTCAATTATCTCTCAAATTTGGAAGGAAATTCGGGAATTTGCTCATGAAAAGTATCAAGAGTTTTCTACAAGTATTTATCTAGTGGCGAATGCTCATTTGAATCTGTTTTTTGATGTTCCAATGGTCCTTCGGAAAAGCATAAACTCGCCAGATTAAAAGCTGGCAACTTTAAACACGGTAATAACTGAAAAGCTACCTCTGTAGTACTTGATAAAACTTTTACAAACACTGTAGTTGCAATTTAACCAGAATTTATGCAGTAAATATGTATTTCGGTAGTCAAAACGCACAAGTACAATGTAAAGAAACATGGTAAAAAGCATATTAAATAAATATATTATTATGAAAAGTTGAGGATTTAATGGAATCCATATTTATTTCCATAATTATTTGGTACAGTAAAATGATGGCATGTAATATTAAATTGCACATTTTGATGCATACTTGCTCGTATGTACATCACACCTCCAACAAAATGTGTGGAAGTAGTCAAGCGGTGTATTTTATTTTTAAAACTATACTGATTCCGTATTCATAAATTGGGTAAAGCCCCGCACCTTTGATTGTTGGAAACAGAGAAAAAATGGAAATGTAAAGCCAGTTTAAAACGAATGCGTGCGTTCAAATGTATCTTGAATAGATTGCAAGGCTGTGTCGTGTAGTTGATTCTTTAGTGTTATCAGAAGAGCCCATAAATACTTATTAATAAAATCACGTTCAACCTTTGTCTGGCTAGTGTACCCGAATCAATGTAAAAATAGCGATAACCTATGACTTAACGGGCTGCATTATTAATGTGATTGTTGTTGCTAGTATTGAGTCCACTACTTAGACCTTTGTAATAATTGGAAAGAACGGTCCATGCTTTTGGAGCCATGAACCCATCAGGAGGCAGTTCACCGGATCTGGCAAGTCCTGAAATACAATTTATAATAATTGTAAAATTTTCATGTTATCTAATAATTTCATTTATGCGTATTTGTGAACACGTACCCTCATTTTCGTTCCTGAAATAAACTCAAATTCTTCTTTCCTTTTGGGATCGAAGAAAGCCATTTTCTTTACGGTTTTGTCGTATGCTGCTACACGGAATGGAATAATTTCCAATCCTGGAAGACCTGGAGCCATTTTTAAAACTCTTGAGCCATGAGTAGCATCATAAAGATCTGTTGACGGAATTTCTGGATGTGGGAGCCCAGCGGGATCTCGTCCAACAATGTAAAAGTTTGCTCCAGCATTCAATCTTGACCTAATTCCAGATAATTACAAAACGGATCAATAAAGCTGTTATATAATGCAATATCATTCGATCCAGTCGTGCAAAGTTTAGTATTGTTCCGCCTTTTTTCAATACGTCTTGAGTTTAAGTGCATTTAAAGTGCATGTAAAACTTAGGTATTGATAGTAATCGCCAACAGTTACAGAATCTAATTTTTTGAATAACTGCTCTGGGAAGCGTCCTAGAAGGTTGAGTCTTGAGAACAATCGACTCGGACGTCAATTTGCTATCTAACCGTGTCTTTACCTTTTCCATACTACCATCCCTTCTATCAGAAACATACATCTGCTCACTTTTCCAAAAACTTAAATGTTTTAAAACCGACTTTCAGAAGTGTAGTACTCAAACATGAGTTCGTCATTCTGAATCACAATTTCATGGGCTTCATTTTGACGGTACCCGCATGTCTGCAGGATGAGTAGTTTTTACACAGCATGGCCAAACAAGTAGCACTAAAATTCGGAAGGAAAATACTGACACGGAGTGACCATGCCGAATAAACTGACAAAATATGAAAAACTCGATCATGATATCAAAAATCGATTTAACTTTTACCATGCATAGCTTCATTACGAAGAGATTGCAACTGGTTTCGAGTTTCTGGGACAAATATTTTTCCTGAAACATGAGCAACCAGCTTGACAAAAAAAATTAATAGGGATATCCTTAGCCCTGTATTTTGTTTCAGTTGCGGTTCGTTTTAAAGATTTTAAGTTATATTTACTAATCTAAAAGTGCCGAGACAATACCCTTAAGACTCTTACCAACACATTATGACACCCATTTCAACATTCCACGTTAAATACTTTGGACACTGGTTATGCGAGTTTGAGTTTTGGGAGACAAAAATTAAGTTTACCTAGTGAGACTCGAACTCGTGCAAAAAGGAATAGGGATACGAGACGCTGCCAACCATGCCACACTCACATAAACTAAACGATTTATGACTTATCTAATATACAATTTTAAAAAAAGGCCATGGATAAATTTTAGAAACCGACTTTTCTCCCGTCTGGAATATTAGAAAACCATACGTATGCAGATTGCTTATTTAATTTAAAGTAAGCATACTATTTATTAGTATTTGAGGTGACCATTATACAAGTATTTGAGGTAGCTATTATACAAGTATTGGAGGTGCTCATTATACAAGTATTTGAGTTGCTCATTATGCAAGTATTGGAGGTGCTCATTATGCAAGTACTGAGCTATAAGCTGAGAGGTCCAACTTATAAACAAAAAAGTTTCTACTATCCTTGCACCACAGTGGTAAATGACGATATGAGTATCTGCTCTGCTCGCTATAGGTATCTGCCATATATAACTTTTTTTGTTTACATACTGGACCTTTCAGCACATACTACAGTACTTGAGGTGACCACTAATACAAGTATTTGAGGTACTCATTATGCAAGTATTTGAGGTGCTCATTATGCAAGTACTTTAGGTGACCACTAACAAGTATTTGAGGTGGCCCATATATCAAGTATGGAGGTGCTCATTATGCAAGTATTTGAGGTGCTCATTATGCAAGTATTTGAGTTGCTCATTATGCAGGTATTTGAGGTGCTCATTATGCAAGTATTTAAGGCTGCACCGACGTATAGCAAATATTGAGGTACTATTATGCAAGCTATTGAGCTGGCCAATTATACAAGTATTGGAGGGCGATTTATGCCACAGTATTTAAATTGCTCATTATGCCAAGTATTGAGTTGCCCTCTTAATTGCAGGTATTTCAGGTGCTCATTTATCCAAAGCCTACTTGGAGGTGACCACTATACAAGAATTTTGACGGTACTCAGAATGCCCAAGTACTTGAGTACACTATAAGAATTGAGATGATTAATAAAGAATTTAAGGTGGCTATAATACAAGTATTTAAGGTGATTATAATAAAAGTATTTGAGTATACCGATATTTTGCTAATCCAATGGCCTACCAGGTTATATTAGGTTTTCAAAAGAACCCCATAGCACGCAGCATATCAATATAAAGCTAGGTAGTTTATAGTCACTGTAGTAATAGTATGTGACTTATATTATCTTCGAAGCACGTTGGAAGCCAACGACTTTAAAATTTTCCAAATCTGTATTGGATTTTCTAGTCGATGTACAAAGTCAACGGTTTTGTTGAGTTCATTGATGTGTAAAATTAATATCTATTTGCTTTGAAATTAGATCATAACTAGTTCATAATGACGCTACTGGAAGTGTTTCTTTATTAAATTAATGTATTATGTTTAGGGTCAAAGCAGTGTTGCCAAGTGTATACAGTAATATGCCATACAAACGTCCGTTACACTTAAAAGAATTAAATAAATATAAATTGAAAAATTAAAACAATGCGTCTTTATATCTATTTGGCGTATAAGAATTGTAGCTAGCTAACTTTAATAAGTGCTTACATGAATTAAATAATAGAGTGCACTTAAAAGTGTTAAATAAGATTTCAAGCACAGCAGTAAATGCTCATATAAATGTTCATAAACACAAAATATACGTATTCTTTATCTAACGCATACAACAACTTCCGAAACGAAAGACGGCCCAGCAGAAAAGCGTTGCAAAAAGGTAGCTGCGGTAGCAGTTGGGTTGTAGAAGCAGTGTAAAACGTGTTTACCAGAATCGATATTACTGGCTTTGAAACTTCATTTCATGTCTTATAATTCGAGTATGACCGTGTTAATTTAAATCAATAACAATAACATTTTATCAGCAACCTCTATATCCCGTACAATACATGCTTTCAACCCGTCGTATATCTTTGGATCCAAAATATATTCATACTAAAAGACAGAATCCATAACGGGTTGTGGATGTAGAGACAATTATGTTGTAGAAGTCAGCGCAGCGCAATTTGGAAAGCAGGTTAAGACGACTTGAATTGCTTTTTAAAAGCTGTAAATCATAATGAGGAAGGTTTGCTATTACTTTTCTAAACGGTTACCTTAAAACCCCTAAATTATTATAACTCTCACCAGCGTTTCTTTTTGTCATAAGAACTGTCGAACCAAATTGACGACCCCTGAAAAGCATGGCAATGCATTAAAACGTTTACAACAATGTAGAAATGACAGAAGAGATAAAATATGTATTCTAATAATTTAATTTTATAAACGGTGTTTAATAGATTAATTTTGCCTTTTAGACAATTGACAATGCACATTGTCGCAGCTCGGCTCATGTTGTGCCATCGGCTTAAAAAGGCCTAAATAGTAGTGACGATGCAAACATTGACAATTTCACTTGTAATAACTGTTTCTGGTGCAAAATATTGTGAGGATTCTGATGCAGCTTTCAAAAAAGTTGAAAACCGTTGTCTGTTTGTGGTAGCTTAAGGTTTATGCAAAAGAACCCTAAAATATAGGGACTTCCTGAATAAAAGTTTTTCTGTGAACGATCAATGCGGCCATACCGCTTAGCAAAGGTAATACCAATTAGACCGACTTCTTTAGCTTCATAATGGCTATTTCAGTTAAGCGGTATGCTTACAGAGAACTTTGGAGTTGGAGTAAACAACGTGTAAAACATTTTTATCGCTCAAGTACGACATGCTGTTTTTGGCTTAAAATGGCTGACCCTGTGTGTAATTTAGTTTGTTTAATTCAAATGAAGAATAATTTTTAACTATAGAAGGTATAAGCCCAACATTTGCAGGTTATTTTCAGATTTTCAATTTTAAAGGTGAAAATTTTGAGGTCTTAGTGAAAACGTTCACGCTAATTCTGAAGTTCTCGTTCATGGATCGTTCACAGAAAAACGTTTATTCAGGAAGTCCCTATATTTTAGGGTTCTTTTGCATAAACCTTAAGCTACCACAAACAGACAACGGTTTTCAACTTTTTTGAAAGCTGCATCAGAATCCTCACAATATTTTGCACCAGATACAGTTATTACAAGTGAAATTATCAATGTTTGCATCCTCACTACTATTTAAGCCGATGGCACAACATGAGCCGAGCTGCGACAATGTGCAATGGGGAAATTCACGCCTTGCAACAGTATTCCCATTATCACAATTATCATCACTTTGTCCGTTAAGGTAACGGGGATTAGGAATCGTCGTCAGCAGCTACAGAATTTTACTATGGCAAAGACCGGTAAAGACGTTAACGAGGTTAATGTACCTAAAACGATCCATTATCTCCGATTGTTTAAAAAACATAAGGTCAATGAAAATTCAAAATTTGACCGTTCACAGCTATCTCCATTACCTAAACGGTGCTAAGTGACAAAACGAAACGAGATTACCCCGTGAATTCCCCCAATGTCATTTAAAACCTTCTTTATAATTTCTGGTATGATATGGGAATTTTTTGCATCTTAAAGTAGGGTTGAATTATGTAATATAATGATGTAAATTACTGTTAATGTTAATACAAACAGCCGTTTCTTAAACGCTTTAAATAATTTATAAATAAAATTTATGTTGAACAAATGAAAGTACCCAAGAAGGAAACCAACGCATTCATGCTTCTTGCATGCTCTTCTCCCGGGCCGTCTTTCGTTTCGGAAGTTGTTGTATGCGTTAGATAAAGAATATGTATATTTTGTGTTTATGAACATTTAAATGAGCATTTACTGCAGTATGCTTGAAATCTTATTTAACACTTTTAAGTGCACTCTATTATTTAATTCATGTAAGCACTTATTAAACTTAGTTCAGCTACAGATAGAAATTGCTCTTATACGCCAAATAGATATAAGACGTATTGTTTTAATTTTTCAATTTATACTTATTTTCAAGATCAAGTGCCGTCTCCTTTTATTGCCGATTCGTAATCTACGCATTAAACTGTACTATCCACCAAATTTTCAGCCAAATCGGAGACACAAAGTTATTGGCAGGATCATGCCATCTTTAAGGGATGGGGACTTTACGATATGCATCAGATAACATTGCATGTTTATCAAATAGATGATACTAAAACCACGTTACGTTAATAATGTAATATTGCAACGCTGACTTTAGCTTGAATATGTTATTAAGGGCTTTAAACTGCAATGAAATGAATCTTATATAAAATATATTACATACCATGATGTATTATGTCCTGCTTCTGTGTGTTTGCAATGTAAAAGGAAGGATTTTTGCAAAAAACATGATACCTTGATAAATAATATGGATAGTGAACTCACACAATTCACCAGATATTGCTTTCTTGCCGAAAACCAAACACAAACAGTATTGAATTTACCTTTAAAACGGGTTTCGGCCACATTTTAAAGCAATAATCGTAAATGTAATATCAACAGAGATTCATGTTGAATTTAGAAACTAGACTATTTCTTGTTTCAGAAACCCCGATTTGTCTAGTACATAAGCACTAAAGTTTTCTACAAAAAAAAGTATCTGTTGCTGAAATCAAACTAACGAGCATGATTAGCACTAGTCCGTTTTAAATTTTTGTAAGTTAATCGATATGACACAATCGGATTCGGGATCATTGTGGCCAAAAAACAGATTAATGTATGGAGGAAAGGAAATAAAGGAGCAAAACGAAGCAAAACCTGTCCTACAAGCTGCATTTCAAGAGCTGTCAAAAGTGTTTACAATAAAGGAAAACAACAGCCAACTTCTCATCAATCTTTATTCTCACCAAATGATTGAAAAAGCAGACTTTAGTAGATTCAATCAATTCGGGAATTATACAGAATGGAATATAAATTTTTACGAACTACTATACAATAAGTAAGCATAGAAATATTAATTTAAAAAAATTTTACAGACCATTTTTAAAGATAACTTTTATTTCAGATCAGACTTACCGAAAATATTGAACAAGCTGGTGAACCTAAATGACCTAGACTTGACTGATTATCGGAAACATATTAACCAAATTTTCACTTCGATATCCACTCTCAAGGAAATCGTATCGATTACGGACGAAGTCGAGGATGTTGAAGGGGTTCAACATATAGAAAATGAAAATTCAAGTCTTGTAGAAAGCCAGCATTTAGCTGACACAAATAACATTTATCAGGATAACTCTCCCGAACACCCTCTTAATCGTTTCACATCACCAGAACAAAATTTACAGCAGCGCACTTGTCCAACTGTATCCAATCTGGGTTTAAGTTTAACAATTGTTATTTGCACTCCTGTGATAGCAATTGGAATGTTTATGATAGCCTACTTCATTTTACACTCCTCATGTTTGTGTTTTGAAGAGGAGAAATGTCCAAAGAGTGCTTATTTCAGCAGTGATGTACAAATAGTAACCGACAATGCTAAAATAATAGAAAGTCGTAGCACGCAGTTTCTAACAAATGATTTAAATAGCCCTTATAGTATATTGGTAACTAGCACAAATGAGCTGACTCAAAAGCAGTTGCAAATTTGTAGTTTCTTATATGTAAACTTGACGATAGATTTTCAAGATCCAACACATTGGCACGGTTTTCAGTTAGGTTGCACAGAGAAAATAAAAATTTTAGTGTTTAAGGGATACTTTTCACTGCGAAATGTGGAAGAATTGTTATCCCAAATTCCAAAGGAGCTATTTGCAGTTGAAATATACTGTGACGAAATTTGCATTGTAAATGAATGCGCTGCAGTACAACATGACATTCCTACAGTGTTACAACCTAAATCTTTTGGAATACTCACTTTATCTGCAAGTAAGAAGGAATCAGACTGTAATATTGTACTTAAATATCTTGGAAACAACTATCGTTTTAGCTTTAGCAAACTTCAGCCAAATGGTATACCAATTACATCTGTTAACCTTCCATCTATTAACCAGATTATAAAAACGCACGTTTAGCTGCTATGAAGGTAATTGTATAAAACTGTGATCTCAGATTAGGACAGAGCCGTCGTCATTTATATAAGAAGCAATACTTGAATTGTACTCAAATGGTTAAATTAACACAGCCAATAAGGTATTATTTATGAGGAAGTGCATATCATCAAGACAACGAAACCTTTGTTTTTGAATATGGAAGAAGAGCTAAGTGCAGGTCAAGTTTTGGTTTGCTTGTGGTAAATTGAATTACAAATCAGATTAGGTGTGTTAAACAGTTGCAATTATTACAAGAATATTCCAATTTGAATTCGTGACTACCACTCATTTTTACGTCTAAATGGCAATTGATGAGCAACGTTTGTAATGAAGGTGCCCAGGAAATACAAAGTTGAATTTAGGTAATTCTAAAATGAAAGAAAACTTAATACAATTACCTAGTGTAAACCCGAACTTCAAAAACGCGTCCGTTGTGGTTCAATCATATAATTAATTTTATTTTGATACTACAATTACCTCAAATATACCAATGAAATGATGCACATTTTCTTGACAACAAAATATTATTGAACGACAAAACACCAGATTTAATTTTACTCTCATACAATTTCATTACATCTATTTTATTTGAATTTCATTAATGTAACTCTTAACTTTGTGAAATCCCATATTTTGATCAATATGTTGGAGTAAGAGTTGAGACTAGAAAAGTTTTTAAAATTAAAGCGGAATTCTGACAATGTAGACTTAAAGTGTTAATTTATTTCATACATATAATACATCTTTCTAAGGAGAAGTGAAACACTTTATGACCTATTGCGCTAAATCGTTGATGCTTAAAGCGACCAAAAAGCATCTTTAAGCATCCATAAGTTTAGACATGTGGTCGCTGGATGTTAAACATTCCCAGTAACTGGCGATTACATATACATCATTTGAATTTTTGAATCGGCATAAAAACATCTTAAAGCATTCTAAAACGTTTAAGATGTGTGTAACTGTGAATTATAGCTATTGAGTTTCCCTTTGGGTGGCTGTAATTCCTGATGACGATGACACTTTCACTACTAGTTTTATGCTAAATTGTCCATACGACGTTCCTTAACAATAGGAATAATAATAATTAGGTTTTTATGTCTGTAAGATAAAGCCGACAGGGACCTGAACTCAATTACTAATTCACTGACTGAATTTACTACCACTCTCACGCATTCAACGAGTGAATGACAGGCATATAACTGAGCCATGCTTGCTCACGTTTTTCCTTGACCTCTACATACTTTCCTCTAGAACAATCTAGTACTTTCCCTGTCGGCATACAACAAATAGCATAAACATATTCAAAAACGACAAAGCTTCTGCATTTCAAATACCGTGTTTTCCTTGGCACAATAGTTAAATTCTGACAACGGATTTTGATTCTACGGTTAAAAAACATACAGCTATACGAAATTGTTTCTACGACATGCCAATTCGGTATTGAAGACATTGGGGTCAACCATTCCATTATGTCGCCAATAAACCAATCAAAGTTACTACGTTTTTAGGCTAAATGTATTTTGAGTTGTAGAATCAAGATCCGATGTCGGAATGAACATATCTTGCACGGCTTTTAAGAAAACGAAAGCAATCTGAATGGGGCCGTGGGTCACCATCTAGGAGAGTGGTCGCCTTTTTGATATCTACGAATACAGAAAGCTGATTTAAAAAAGCTGTGGTCATTTAAGTATGCTCTACAAAATTCAAAAGGAATTAGCTTGCTAATTTTATTAGGTTCGGAGAAATTTTGCTTTCTTCTCGAAATTTTGGAATACAGTATAGCTTCAACACAGGGGCACTTGGGTACACAAACTTTTTGGAATTACTGGCTTCACTTATTAAAGTAAATGATGACCATGTTCATTTTGTTAACCTGAGAAACGTGTATTTTGTGTGTTCAATTAACAATCAGTTCGACATCTTAGTGCTTAAAAAGCATCCTGACTAAAAACTGATATGGTATTTTAAAATTAAGACAGAAAATTTGTCCGTTTGATGGTAATTCAAATTTTAAATGGTCATTTTCAATTGAATAATAGCATTTCCTTGGCAGTCTATTTTGTTTAGAAAACAATGTGGTTTGAACTTCCAAGAGTGTTTTTCAAAATATATTTAATCAGCGTGGCGGGGAAGGCAAAGTGGTAGTAGATTAACTTTTTTGCATTTAAAGTACTGATTTAACCTTTTCGGTGCCGGTTTTATGCCTATCTTAAGATGATAAGCTCCGACATTATGTGTCTATGATACTTGCATTGACTACCATAACTCCGTTGTCGGCAATAGAACCCAGGCTCCCAGAATAGTATTCGAGGTAAAGTTACTAGGCTCCCATTTTCCCCATATTGAATATTTTGAATTATCACTGTGACGTATTTCGGGAGTCAGGGGATACTTCCTAATGACATCGATGTGACATAAATTGGGATCTTGCGGCATAGAAACCGGAACATCACTATGGTGTACTTTGGGAGCCTTGTATTTTTAAATGCAGACACTGCAGTGATGTATATTTTGGTAGCTTATGCATCACAACACAAATACGCCATTGTGTATTTATGGTGGAAGAGGTTAAAACGTAAATCAGGTGGTCAAAATGTGTTGGCGTGTACCGATTTGTTGTAAAAATTTCTTTATATTGGTATATTTTACCAATTTTAAAGGCGTTTTGAAAGCATCCAACCAAAATTGAAAGAGCATAAAAAACCTGTAATAGTGTATCCATGCGGTCGCTTTATCGATGTTTATTAAAATGATGAGCATTTCAGATATCAACAAGTCGTAAATTATTTTGCGTGATGCGGGATTAAAACCATTCTGTTGTACTCATCGTTATCGAAAAATGATATGTGCGAGAGCCATTTAATCTGCAACATTACAAATTAACACCCTGAAAATTGAGTCCGCGTGTTTTTATCACCATATTTGTGATTTTACCTACGATGTTTCCTGCATACCACGTTTCATTTTTTGTAAACTTACCTTCCATCAGCAGCAATCAGCAAAGAATTTATCATATAACATCACATTCTGACAGACAGGAATTAAGAGTTCTTCAAATATCAAATAATATCGTGACTAACCCTCTTGAGCTTTATTACATAATTGTACTGCCAAAGTTTGCAGAAATGTTAATTGCAATAAAATGCATTAGTCAGCTGAAATTAAATATCCTAACTCATGGAAGAACAGCAAAAATCACAAGAAAACCGAATGGAGGGAGGAAACTTTAAATACAAACTTGCATATGAAGGAGTGGATCGTATTTCAAACCGCGATGCAAAAACAATTCTGAAACTTACTTATTTGCAACTCACAGACGTTTTTCAAAATGAAGAGAACAATCAAAGACTTTTGGCAACATTTCTTTTATCCGGGATATTAAGGAATATTGAATCTGCAGGAATGAGAAATACCAACAATGAATTATCCTGCGAAGCATGGGCAAGACAATTTTTCCATCTCCTTTCTCGCAGGTATAAAGAAATTTATATAATAGTTAAATAGGGCTTATTTATTTATTATTTATTCTGTATCGAATATTTACAGATACGATATTGCTGCTGCTTTGGACCAGCTGATAAAAATTGATGATCCCAACCTAAAAAGTTACAAGGAGCAAATTCACAGAATTTTTAACACTTTAAACGACCCAGCATTTCCGAAGAAATTGGAGTTAACACAATCACAAACTAGAGCTGCTGGTAAATATGAAAATTCCTCAACAGTACCCTTAATAGAGCGCTGTGATTCCTATTACTGTTCAAACGAACGTTCACCTGAAAGACTGTATTACAGGCAAGATTCACGCGAATCACAAACAAGTCGTTCCAGGAGTAAAAGAGCTGGTGTTACGAAAGCAGGTGTAGCTATCATTATTTTAAGTATTGGCTGTGCATCATTATTGTCAGTATGAATACTGTCGTTTTTAGGATACCGAATTACAAAATCGGATTACACATTTTTTGAAGCTTCAGTTGAAAATCCAAACGAAAAAGTGGAAGTTTTAAATTCTCAATTTGGTTTACAGGAGAACATTAACAACCATGATCTAGATAGGGTAGAAGGTAGATTTTTAAATGTACTTCCAGCTCCCGTAGGAAGTCCAAGCCAGCAGCTAAACAGTTCACAAATGTCTGCTGCGAATTTAATAAATTACACTAACCAAGCAAAAAATTCAGATAATGCTACATTTTTTGACAGAGTGTTAACAGAACATCCAATAAATTTGGAGATACAAATTCAAAACATGTGTGAAACCCAATCAAGTAAAAATGTTTCATTGAAAATTGAACTCCTTAATGAATCGTATGGGCTAAGAATTCAATGCCAGTCAGAAGTAATTAACATGAGAATACTTAAGCAACCAACAACTAAAATAATTTATGAAATACTTAGTAAAGTCTCAGATTTGAAACATTTAGAAATTTTCTATAGCAAGCAAGATGAGACGACAAACGACAAAACGAATGGAGCATTATTAAATGTTGACCTGAGTAGCTTAGAAACAGTTAGCATCCTTTTTACCAGACCAGATTATTCTTGTCGTGACCTTGATACATTTTTGAAAGAAATTTCACACGTCAAGCTTACAAAGTTTGTAATAATAGGAATGCACATTGAAATTCAAAATAAAGTATTAATCGAAAAGATTATAGATAATATGGTGTCCCATAGAACATTGCTGCTTAAAAACATAAACTTACAGAGTGAACTCAATGGGACCAGCTATCTCCTGCTGTTGTGTTGTCCTGCTACTTTTTTTTTTAAACTGAACGATCGAGCAATGTGATTATTGATATAAAACTTTAGGGTAATATTATGAATGTATTACAGAAGTTTATAATTCAGTGTATTATTGCTCCTCTGAGGTTTTATATGAATGTTGAATCTCTTTAAATGATAAGAAAAAAATATCAAGCTGACGATGATGCTTTGACTTGACATCAAATAGACGTGTTATTTACTCCCATTCTGCTTCACTTTTTTTCTCTTCACCCTCTCTAATAATATTACTAATGATATAGAATTCTCAGATGTGTTATATTGAACGGAAAGGACAGCGACGGAGGAAAAATGATCATGCATGATGTTCTCAGCCGTGTGTTACGCGTGAGTTGTGGCTACCAACATTTGGTATGTACATTTTTTTCCTTCCCGTCTCTGTCCTTTCGTTCAATATAAACACAATCTAGAAAGTCTATATCCATTATAATATTATTAGAGAGTGAAGAGAAAAAAGATGAACAAGGAATGGAGTAATAACACAGTCTATTTGATTCAAGTCAAAGCATCATCGTCAGTTGATATTTTTTTCTTATCATTTAAAGAGGTTTCACAATTCATATAAAACCTCAAAGAGGCATGCATAATACCACTGATTAATAAAACTTCTAGTATACATTTCATAATATTTACCCTAAAGTTTTATATCATATCACATTGCTTCATCGTTCCATGTTTAAAAAAAAAAAAAGTAGCCCAGCAACACAACAGCAGGAGATTAGCTCGGTTACTCCTTACTATTGCTTACTTCAATAAGTGATTTGTTTCAATCCGTTCACTAGCTCTCATATTCTCATTATATCATTAGCATGCTGATATTAATGTTGTTCGATTGATGATGATGATGATGCAGCTCTCTAAAAGCGTACAAAAAGTTATTTTCTGCCCACAAAGTTTATGTTAACTAAACTAAATCTACAAGGGTTTTTTGAAAAGAAAAAAAAACCGAGTGAGCAAAGCAATGCCAAACAAATCCGAGAACCTAACCCTCTTCTTTCGTGTTTAAAGCTGGAACGTACTCTACTAATACTACTTCTTCTTCTTGGTCCATACGATTTTGCTTGTTGCTGTCGTCTGTGCATCCTCATTTCTTTTTCATTTCCATCACGTATTATTATTATTATGTTAAAAGCAGCATGCTTCTTCTCGTGCGCCTTGGTTTCATTGTACTTACTTAAATATATGTATAATATGTGTCCATATTCATAGTTAGCATGCATCTTAAAGTGTTTATGGATACCTACTACATTTCAAAAAGTCAATAATGAACGGACATACCTATATGCTTCTAACTCAAACGCATACCTACCTTGGTCTGGTTTGTCTGCTCACTTTACTTCGCTCACTCGAGTCTTTTCTTTCTTTCTCTCTCTCTCTCTCTCTTGCGGACAGGCAGACAGATAGAAACAAATTCAATTCAAATAAATGCAAAGTAGTTTCACCTTCCTTTATATACACACATATGTATATCTAATAGCTCTTTTTTGTATCTCTTCTTAACTTGCTAGCCACCGACCGACCGAAATGACGCGAGGAGCATGATACAAACTTATAAGAAAGTATGGATATAATGGATAATAATATTATGCCTGCTGGACTTGACTGATGTTGGTGTTGCTGTTCCATCATATTACTTCTCACAGAGATTTTGTTGGAAATCTAAGCAGACATATTATACAGTATTTATATGCATTTGTGATAATAAAGGTTGTCCAAAAAGGTTTGGGTTTTTTGGTTTTCTTCTGTTTGGTTTGGATCCCGATGCATTGATGATATGTCTGATAGGGAGAGGAGATACCAGCGAGTGAGCAGCAGCAGCAACGTGCTATCTTCTTAGCATGAGTGAGTGAACGATCGTACTTGAACTGTGTAAATGGCTACATGAGTTATAACCTGGCTAAAAGGTTACACTTCAACTAACACATACATTTCACTAACAATATCGTGATGAGCTTGGCATCTATTCACTTACTCCGCACAGTCCTAGTTTGTTTCTGGTTACTGTGGTTCTTATCGTTCTGTGACCATTTTCATAATCGTACATACTTAGGTATTCTCTGTACATTGGGCAAGTGCATCTTAACTTGTTGGAGCCATACTGTATTGTATCGCTCTCTCTCGCTTCTCTGACAACCCGGTGTGGTGTCTACCGCGCAAGAAAATCTTCACATAATTGTTGTAAGAACCTCCGACCTAATAGAAATAATGTGACTGTAGCGAGAACTAATATGCTACCCTACTATACTCACATAACAATATCGTAATACTATTACATTCACTTTGCCGTATTATCAAAATCATCGTCGCATCACTCTTGTCATATCATACCTGCATTTATAACGTAAGCAAAGTGATGTATGTACATATATTCATACATATTTTCATCTTATATGTCCAACAAAACATTTCTTCTCGCTCTCTCCCTGTTTTTATTTTTTTTCACTCGCTCCAAACATTTTCTCTTAACATTCTTGCATCATTAATATGAGTACAATCTCACTCATCGTTTCCATTTCTAACTTGCATATTATCATGCATGTATTTATTACTCCAACAGTTAAAATGCCGTCGGCAATATTGGATAAAATGTAGTCTGCAGAATTTTACCAAGTTTTACGATAACTAGCTGGAGTCATTGGTTTTACCTTAGAAGGAAAGAAGCAAGATAATTTTTGGCTTGTTGATGTCGAAAAGGTCGGACAAAGTCAGTTCACAAAATGGATAATTTATACTTTGTGATCTTGTCGTCGTCGTCTGCAATTGAATGTGTTGACTGGAAGCAACTGCGCTACAATGTGATCATCATCAATGTCATCAAAATATCAACCACCAAATTTATAGTTGAGCAGAGCCTGTTTTTAGGTGCATTGCTGCTTCGTTGGAGCAGGGAGGCAGGTGTGTGCATGATGATAACCTTTTGTTTTTGCATATTTAAACCAAGCCGCACGGTCTAACAAAGATTTAAAACCTTCGGAAAATGAGCAGTGTGGTGAATGATACCAATAATTGAAAAACAATCCATTTTGATATCAAATACGTACTTGTGTATGGCCACGAATCAATTAATACTTCCATGCGCATAGTAATATGACTATAATATGTACCTATAAGGTGTAAGCAATATAATATACTGCATGGTGGTTGATGATAGGAGAAAAGTCACTCGATAAAAACTCTATGCGGTTATTCTGATGAAAAGAATGTTTGCTTGCCTCTTTGCAATAAAACATTGCATGTGTAATGTAATATTGTAGGCAGATGACGATCATCATCATCATCATCCTATAATCAAGATTCATCATCCCTCTATTTGAGGTGGGAACCACACATATCCCTTTAACACATGATTGTGATGATACAGCACCACATCGCCTATGCCTGAATGCATTACCTTATGTACACGGACAAAAAAGGGAGAAAATGGATACAACATTTCTCTTGCTCATCTATATCTATACATGCCTACTTATCCAGCTAATTCTCCGATCGAATACCACTCCTTCAAGTGAGTACAGTAATGTTGTTGTAACGTTTTTTACTAATGTCAGCAGCAGCAGCAAGCAAGCAACAGTCTTAAGCTTTTTTCCTTTGTTGCATTGATGTGGCTTGGCTTTGGTTTGGCTGCTTCTGCTCATTTCGTTACTCTCCCTCTCTCCAGCTTTTATGCATTTGAGATAACTTATGCTCTTTTGCTCTACAACTACACATGCATGAATTTTATTCTTAAAAGGAACACCAAAAATCCTTTTCTAGCTGTCTATAACTTCTTTTCTGACTTTAATACATCAATTTAAGACATTTTTCTTTTACTCTTCTTATCCATTTTTGCTTCTCATTCTCTATCTCTTGCTCACTCTCTGTTCCAGTCTTTAGCCTTTTTCTTTTCTTTGCTTTTCAATTCTTTTATGTGGATCTACCTTTTCCAGCATTAGCTTGCTATTTATCCCTCTTTTTTTAAAATATGGACAGACACATAAATAAAAATACTCTTGAGAAATCCTTTATCCCTTTTGTCTGTTTGTACGAAGAGTTTGGTTGATGATCAAGAAGGAGAGTAAATGTAAGTAAGTAGCAGATTTAATCATTTTTTTTGGATATGCATATTATGGCTTCAACAAGTTGACTTGTATAAATTCCGAAATATCATCATCATAATGCGATGATTAACATTGCCTCCATCATCAACATCATCATCACCAACACATTGAAATGGAACGCACTCATTGTTAGAGATGAGGAGAGCAGAGCGAAACAACTTTAGAGCAGCTTTCGGTTCTCGCAGCCGGTATTGCATGTTATGCACATACATTTTTGTGTGTATAACAGGTACATATATTATAAGCAGATGATATGACAAGGTGAATTGGAATGAATTCATGATTCCTCTTGTGAGGTTGCTTGGCCAATCCACCTTCCATTTTTCCAAAAGAACGATTATAATGTTGTATTCTACAATTGTTGATGTATTTTGTTCTTTTCGCTCCTGCTTTCAACTTTATAGAGCACCATCATCATCATCTTATTACTATCATAGTAACATGATTAGTATATACTTAAGCCGAGAACATTTTTTCCTCCCCTTTGACTTCTCCCAACTAACAACATTTATGCATTACTTGCTACAAGTTGCAAGTGTGTATTAATGAAATTTCTACAAGATTTGCGAGAAAAGAATACGCAGCAGTGTTCATGTATTATTAAAAAGATATCAGGGAGCATGGAAAATAGGCGAGACGAATGAGTTTATGGAGAAAATATTAAATAAATGTACAATGAACTATGGCTCCTGTGTATCCCATCCCCAGCACCTTATGAATTATATATATTTGCTCTCATATGCAATAAGTCAAAAGCAGAGAGAGGGAGAAGAGAATGAAGACAGGAAAACTATGTGAGCGATTCCCACCTCAAATAGAGGGATGATGAATCTTGATTATAGGATGATGATGATCGTCATCTGCCTACAATATTACATTACACATGCAATGTTTATTGCAAAGAGGCAAGCAAACATTCTTTTCATCAGAATAACCGCATAGAGTTTTTATCGAGTGACTTTTCTCCTATCATCACCACCATGCAGTATATTATACTTACACCTTATAAGTACATATTATATGCATATTATGCGCATGGAAGTATTAATTGATTCGTGGCCATACACAAGTACGTATTTGATATCAAAATGGATTGTTTTTCAATTATTGGTATCATTCACCACACTGCTGCATTTTCCGAAGGTTTTAAATCTTTGTTAGACCATGCGGCTTGGTTATAATATGCAAAAACAAAAGGTTATCATCATGCACACACCTGCCTCTCCAACGAAGCAACAATGCACCTAAAAACTGACTCAGCTCAGCTATAATTTGGTGGTTGATATTTGATGACATTGATGATGATCACATTGTAGCGCAGTTGCTTCCAGTCAACACATTCAAATGCAGACGACGACGACAAGATCACAAAGTATAAATTATCCATTTTGTGAACTGACTTTGTCCGACCTTTGTACGCCATCAACAAGCCAAAAATTATCTTGCTTCTTTCCTTCTAAGGTAAAACCAATGACTCCAGCTAGTTATCGTAAAACTTGGTAAAATTCTGCAGACTACATTTTATCCAATATTGCCGACGGCATTTTAACTGTTGGAGTAATAAATACATGCATGATAATATGCAAGTTAGAAATGGAAACGATGAGTGAGATTGTACTCATATTATGATAATGATGCGAATGAATAACAGGAGAGAGAAGAGAGAAAAATGTTTTGTTGGACATATAAGATGAAAATATGTATGAAAATATGTACATACATCACTTTGCTTACGTTATAAATGCAGTATGATATGACAAGAGTGATGCGACGATGATTTTGATAATACGGCAAAGTGAATGTAATAGTATTACGATATTGTTATGTGAGTATAGTAGGGTAGCATATTAGTTCTCGCTACAGTCACATTATTTCTATTAGGTCGGAGGTTCTTACAACAATTATGTGAAGATTTTCTTGCCGGTAGACACCACACCGGGTTGTCAGACAAGCGAGAGAGCGATACAATACAGTATGCTCCAACAAGTTAAGATGCACTTGCCCAATGTACAGAGAATACCTAAGTATGTACGATTATGAAAATGGTCACAGAACGATAGAACCACAGTAATCAGAAACAAACTAGGACTGTGCGGAGTAGTGAATAGATGCCCAAGCTCATCACGATATTGTTAGTGAAATGTATGTGTTAGTTGAAGTGTAACCTTTTAGCCAGGTTATAACTCATGTAGCCATTACACAGTTCAAGTACGATCGTCACTCACTCATGCTAAGAAGATAGCACGTTGCTGCTGCTGCTCACTCGCTGGTATCTCCTCTCCCTATCAGACATATCATCCAATGCATCGGGATCCAAACCAAACAGAGAAAAACCAAAAAACCCAAACCTTTTTGGACAACCTTTATTATCACAAATGCATATAAATACTGTATAATATGTCTGCTTAGATTTCCAACAAAATCTCTGTGAGAAGTAATATGATGGAACAGCAACACCAACATCAGTCAAGTCCAGCAGGCATAATATTATTATCCATTATATCCATACTTTCTTATAAGTTTGTATCATGCTCCTCGCGTCATTTTGGTCGGTCGGTGGCTAGCAAGTTAGAAGAGATACAAAAAGAGCTATTAGATATACATATGTGTGTATATAAAGGAGGTGAAACTACTTTTGCATTTATTTGAATTGAATTTGTTTCTATCTGTCTGCCTGTCCGCAAGAGAGAGAGAGAGAGAGAGAAAGAAAGAAAAGACTCGAGTGAGCGAAGTAAAGTGAGCAGACAAACCAGACCAGAGTAGGTATGCGTTTGAGTTAGCAGCATATAGGTATAGTATATGTCCGTTCATATATTGACTTTTTTGAAATGTAGTAGGTATCCATAAACACTTTAAGATGCATGCTAACATGAATATGGACACATATTATACATATATTTAAGTAAGTACAATGAAACCAAGGCGCACATGAAGAAGCATGCTGCTCTAACATAATAATAATAAATGACGGTGATGATGAGAATGAGGATGCACAAGACGAGCAGCAAAAGGAAAATCGTATGGACCAAGAAGAAGTAGTATTAGTAGAGTACGTTCACTTTGAAACACGAAAGAAGAGGGTTAGTTCTCTTTGGGATTTGTTGCATTGCTTTGCTCACTCGGTTTTTTTTTTCTTTTCAAAAAACCCTTGTAGATTTACTTTAGTTAACATAAACTTTTGTGGGCAAAATACTTTTTGTACCTTTTAGAGAGCTGCATCATCATCATCATCAACAACATTATATCAGCATGTAATGATATAATGAGTATATGAACTAGTGAACGGATGAACAAACACTTATTGAAGTAAGCAATAGTAAGGACCAGCTAATCTCCTGCTGTTGTGTTGCTGCTACTTTTTTTAAAAAACTGAACGATGAGCAATGTGATATGATATAAAACTGTAGGGTAATATTATGAATGTATACAGAAGTTTATAATCAGTGTATTATGCATCCTCTTTGAGGTTTTATATGAATTGTGAACCTCTTTAAATGATAAGAAAAAATATCAAGCTGACGATGATGCTTTGACTTGAATCAAATAGACGTGTTATTACTCCCATTCTTGTTCACTTTTTTTCTCTTCACCTCTCTAATAATATTATAATGATATAGACTTTCTAGATTGTGTTATATTGAACGAAAGGACAGGACGGAGGAAAAAATGTACATACCAATGTTGTAGCCACAAAACTCACCTAACACACCTGAGAACATCATCATGATCGTAAGACAAAAATCATCAAAAAAGATGTGGTGGAAAAAAGGACAACTTTTCATAAATACATTCAGAGACATTGAGTACAATAGTATTTCGGGTGGGTATATGGTTGTATATATATAGGTATTATTATTGTTGCATGCCACATTTTGCTCCCAAACTAGTTGCTAGAAGAATTCAACTATTATCATCATCCCTTTCTCATTGGAATGATTTTATAACAGCTTACGAAATGAAAAGACGAGATGAAGGAAAGGAAGGACAAGACAAGCATTCTTGTGTGTATAGGCTATTTACTATAATGCCTAGATAACAACAAAGAAAATGCTTCCATCTAATATTATTCATACTTCAGCACAAGGGGTTAAATATTAGGAGCAAATGAAAGCTTTATTTTTTTACATAAGTGTTTGAAAACATTGTGTAATACAACCCACAAGATGGATGGATTAGATCAATTTCGTTTAATGTTGTATGCAGGCTCCCAGCTTTTTGTTAAGATACGCAAATGGACTATTGATGCATTGGACCGTGGTTCTCCCTAATAAAAGTAAATTACGAGAAACTGCCATAAAAACGTAAAGCGCAGCAATTGGTTCCATGTGGTTTATGTGTTACTACATTTAGTATGCGGGAGTATGTGCCAAAGCTATCATATTTTTCACCCTTTTAACTTAAATCGAGAAGCTATCTGGAGATTAGGTCCGATAATCTCTGCTGACGTTTTGCCGACGGAAATTGCCTTCTTGATTTTTTTATTTTTCAGGAATATCAAGAGGGATAATAATGATTTGCTCACTCGTAACTTTCATTCACATGCTTCGTTTTATTATCTTCTGCAAAGCCAAAATAATTTGAGAAAATTATCTAAATCAAGTTCATAGTGCATCCGTAAGTATGTTTTTAAATCGAGTGCACCTGCAGTCTGAAAATACTGCGATATAACCCGACTCTCATAAATACTCTATCGGGATTGAGATAAGAAATTTTATACTCATTCTGTGAATATTCATGGTCGCGTCACTGGTTTTAAATGCCTTAATGGAACACAGATAATTGGAAGTGGTGCCAGGAGTTTTGGAAGTTGCAAAATTGTAATGAAATGTGTCTGCCAATAAATTAATGCGGTTCCAATACAACTAAATGCTCATGTATGCAGACAATAATGATGTAAAATCAATGTGTCATTGAGAGTTGAGACGATCCATGCATGACAAGCGAGTCCATAACATTAAAATGCATAAAAATGAGGCGACTATTTATATTTATTCCTCAGGGTTTGATAGGTGAAAAAGCCTCGTCTGAGGAAAAACTGCAAAATATGTTAATGATGTACAAATCCCAAAATTTGCACATTACCTCACACCGTAAAATTACATTACGTACTCTTCATACACCTGGATATATTCCTGTTTGAGGATTAAATATGGTGATACGTTTATAGTATGTTACGTGTGATTCTATCTCGGCAAGTGGATGCATTAAATGCAAATCAGGTTTTTATGCACGGTTCAAATCACTCAACTCCAGGAGTTTTCGTGTATTTGTAAATATGATGATTATTATCACATCAAATTTTGCCCCGTGTATTCAAACAGGTAAAGGCTAACGTTGTCAGTGTGTTGTGTCGTGATGATATCGCGCTTCTTTGCAGAAGACATCACGATAATTGCCTTGATGAAAAAGCATGGAATGTCGCATTTAGAACAATTCTAGTAGCCCAAACTCTTCAGCATTATTTGCACTCAAGCATGCGCACATCCTCTTGTACATTTGAAGTGTTCGCCAAGGTTAGTTACATGTGTGTGTACGTTTACCCAAAAACAGCTTTTTTTCCCTGTCAATCTTTCTGTTCTTTAAGAGGCTCACCTACGGAGCCGACGACGATAAGAACATGAGTTCATGCATTGTGCAACGAGTTTAGACACAAGTCCAGAAGTCAGTTGCTATCTCGCAGTTTTTTTGTTTCTCCGTAAAAAATTATGTTGGTCTGAACTCCATATATTTATAGTGTTGTGACGATGTGTGTGTTCAGTTCAGTGTATGGTTTTAGAATTGACATAATACGGCAATGATATGGTGGCAAAAGTGGTAAAGCCATAGCAAATACAGGTAATCTCGACATCATCATCATCGCTATCCTCCCGCTCGCTCTTTTGCAGTAATGTTTTTCTGTCTATCCTTCAACATTATTAAAGTCACTCACCATACATCTCACATTATCATCTCTCTCTCAATTTGCGATTACAGTTTATTCAAGGTTTGAATGGTTATAAAAGTAAAATGCAAGGAATCAAAATGGTTGAAATTTTGATGAACACGAAGACTTTTTTTTTGTTCATTTGTATGTACATACTTTTTATTTTTTCCTGGGGACGGAAGCGACGACCTTATCTTCATTTCAAAGCATGGCAAAAAAATAATGAATGAAAAAGGGCGAAGTTTGATTGGTCATTCAGCACTAGAAGCTAAAATATATTATCTTGTTGGAATCTTTAATTCTCCTTTCTTCAAAGTCACGGTCTGCAAGGTATTAACAAAGCTTACATCCTTGTTTTCCAGAGCTGAGCTCAAGAAAAATTATGATGATGCAAGAAATTTCATGTCAGACATGTAAATCCAAATCCTTGTAGAGCTTTGAATAATATGTTTATTATGAAATTTGGTGGTTCATCCTCATCATTATCATCCTCCTCCATTTATACGGACTTGTGAAGACTTTCAAATAATTTCCTCAAGTCTCAAATGACGAAGAGCAGGCGTACGAAGCATTGGGTATTACAAAAATGCCCGAAATGCTGGGTGATCTTGATGGTGATGTGATGACGATCCTTGTCTTTTTGAGCATGTGCCGAGGAACAACATTTCCCTATAACTTGCACTGCTCTTTCTACATAGCAATGCTGGTACAAATACTCATTTTACATGGCGGTAGTAGACACATGGTGTAAACCTACGTGCATAGCTTCTTGTTTTTCTCTCCTTTACCATGAAGGGAAGACGGAGAAAGGGAGTAGATGTAAGTATTAGAACGAGAGCATGTACTACGGCTGCCCATAGACCAGTTGCTGAGCAGTGCTGAAGACAAGCAACTAGTCACTCTTGAATCAAGCCTGAAGGGAAAGGAGCGGGAATCTCCTGTAAACTTTCTGTCTTGGCACGTGGCCTATCATCATCGTAGCATACGAGGAAGAAGATGGATGGACAGAAAGGAATTTTTCAAGACATACTTTACTTGTTTTCAAGAAGAATTATTATTACACACAACATGATTTTCAAGTAATTTTATCCTCACCGGGGATGCATATATGCAGGCAGACTTATCTACTTGCTAAATGATCTAGTAGATATAAGGAGCAATAATGCTGGCAGGAGGTGCACCTTTAGGTTTGAACGATGAATGAACACAGGTTAAATATTAGTAGCTGTGCCGACATTTATCTCTCACACACACACTTCAATTCGCAAAGCGTGCCAAATCTGATTTTACGAATGAACAAATAAAAATAAACGTCTCGATTTTCTATTGAGGAAAAAGAGTAATAATATCAGTTTATGGGTGATACGAATGTGATATGGAAAAATAAGCTACAGTATTGTTAAAGGAATTGGAAGTAATGATAATTTAAATTCATGCAAAGTAATTCAGTCTAGATGACCACTATGTACGTAATTCTATCATAGGTACCAGGGTTGTATTGCATAATCTGCTTCATGAAGTGCTGAGTAAGAGTAGGAGTGGTATCAGCTAAAACACTAAACTTCCGCTCTTAGCACCGAGTTACATCCATTCAACAAAATGGTTGCATCCAGTTTCTACAACCCACACATTTTTTCCTTCCTCGTGTCCATTTAATACACCTTACCTGAGAGTAAGTTATCACAAAGCTGCTGGTATGTGACCACCTACCCTAAAAAAGTAAAAGAGGAAATCGCAGCTAGAGTTAGTGGGCGGATGATGGCAGACGTAATCTGCATCTGCTCGTCGAGCATCGGTCGTATGGATCATCAGGTCTGTATGAACCATTTTAGGATGAAATTCAAAGGATGTATTAGGATGTATGTATCACTGCTTGCTACCATAATACACGTAGAAGAAAAAAGACATCTGATAAGTGCATAACTTACATTAATTTGTGTGTCCATCAATGTTGCATAAGGGTCAATACTTTTCTCTTGGTAACAAGTAAAAAAAAAGAGTGCATCAAAGACAAGATACCCGCATGGAAAAATCTTTCGGCCAGAAAGCTAGATTGTAGTGACACTGGGCACGTTCCTTTGGTGTATCATAACCAGCAACAAACTTAATGTACTTAAATTAAACCGAGGTTGAAAGAACGTAGGCATTCAAAATGTAGTCAGTTTACACCGTTGCGTATTATGTTTAGGATTATATAATAATTTATGTACTGGTAGGTAAAGCAAGAAGGAATGCAAGATTCAAAGATCTCAAGTTTACTGGATGCATGAACTTTTGTATACTGTACGTCATTAAACCGGAAGGTCTTTCAGTGAATGCGTAGGTCTTGAGGGTACATCAGGCACAGTTTAGTAGGTGCGCCAGCCTGGGTTGCATAACAGTTTACATCATAATGCATTGCAGCTGTGTTGCATCGCATTATATTACACCATAATGGTGATCATTGTGATCAATGTTAGAACTGCATTGCATAACCCAAGTCCGACAGATGTGACTGCTTCACCACAACAGATGAGCAGGAATGAATGAATCTCTTCATCCCCCTGGTCGACGTTTGATTTTTGTACACGCGTTTCCAGAACATTTTTCTCGCTTAGTTAGTCCGAGTGGTCTGCCTGCAATGCAATGTGGCCACCTAATGGATAACAAGGTTTTACTAAACAACCCTAACTAGATAAATAAGAGGAATCGGATCGTTTTCATGTTTTTATAGAGAATCATAAAATTGATTTAAAACAATTTCACGAGTCAAAGTCTGCAACTTAATGTAAGAAAAAGAAGGTATAAATAATAGAAGCAACATATGCAGCTATTAGGTAAATGTGATGAAACAATGAAAACGAAAAACCAATTTCACTTTCATCAAACAACTGTCAGCAGTATTTCAGAGATCTTTTATTATTATTCATATTAGTATATAGTTGCTTGTTATCTCATTCGGCATTTAGGATTTAAGTGCAAGGAATAATTTTATCCAGGGTTTCACAACGAATTCTCGAGATTAATGTGAAGTTGTGGGCAGTGGCAGTGTTAACAACACATTTTAATGCGTTGACTACGACGGAGGTAAAGACTAATGTTGCAATGATTAGAATTCCTCTACACAGCTATTAAGATTCTACTTTTCACGCGAAACAGAATGGAAATTTTAGACACTTGCATGCCTCAAGTCTTTTGGGTTGTCAAATAATGAGGAACAAAGGTAATTTTCCAAATTGATCTGCTTCCCCAATTATGAAAACAACCTGTGAATGTATTGGTAATACATAACGCATGATATTATGATGAGAGATGAGATTTAGTGACATGCATTGACAATGTGATCTTTAATTTAATTAATGCTTCAGCATCAGAGTCCACGAAAACCATTAAAGTCCGCCTACAACATGAATGAATCCTAGAGCATAATAATTGATAACAAAGAAACAAGGAAGATGCGAATAATGTATTGTAGTTGATTTAAAATGTGTACAACCTGTGGGGTATGCACATGGGCGGCATAAACTTTACATGCAACATCTGTAGCACTGCAAATGTATGATGTGGTTGTAATAATAGTTATATCGTCGACGACAACAGAACATTATTATGCATGTAAAAGAACCAATAACAATAACAACTACACGTGGTTAGCAGGTCGTTTCTGGTGTGATCATCACCACAATCGTGATCCAATGGAAGCGTGTTTACGAATTTTTTGAAGTTTGACTTTTTATGTGGTTTGCAGTATTGTTCACTCCATTTTATTCCTTACAAGGCATATATTCCTTCAAAAATTTATGAGTTATGAGTAGAGACGTAGAATGTTATTATTTTAAAAACAGATATAGGAATATATAATAGCAGGTTCAAAACTAAGTTCCCTATCAGCACGCTGGATCATTATTGCTCCACCATTCATAGTCGAAGAAATATTTGTAAAATGATACATTATTCGCATGGATTTTTCTGCCCTTTCCAATCGCATTATTTATAAAATGGCTGTAAGCAATTATAAGATATAGCAGAAAATGATGACGCCAGAAATTGCTACGGGTGTGGAATAATGGATTTGCTTTCCATACATAAATTGTATAGTTTTGACATTCAAAACGTCAACAGAATTCCAAGTAATTCTTCCAAAACTAGTACAAATATCATCGATTTGCAACTAGAGCTGGACCTTCGATGCGTCATTGTTACTGATACGAATTCGTACCTCACATATAACAGCAGAACATTTTCCGGTCAGGTCGATTTAATGAATAGGTAGAAACATTGAACGCCTACATATTTTGCACCGGCAGGGAATGAGAATGAAATATGGTAGGCATGCCACACGCAGACACTACACTAGCTAACAATAATTGTTGAATTTAATTTCAGTAGCTCCAAAGTCTCTAATTTTGGTCAAGCCTTCCAACACAGTTTTTGCTCTTGGGACCTTCCAACACCTAATTATTTAGTACTGCGTCACGGTCATGGATGTCATGTACAACGCAACACAGCCCGATACCGGTGGTGGTTGTTTGTGGGCATACATATATACATATTGCTGGTAGTTGTAAAATAAGCAATACAAATAAGTTGCTTCAATTTCAGAATTCATCATACCCATGTATTGTCATCTGAGCTGTTGAGTGGAGCGGAGACGTTTACGTTAGTTGACTTATGTAAACATTGAGTCAGAGAGACAAATGGTTGTTCAGTCTAGCCTATAGTCTGTTACTTGAGTTAGGCTAAAAAAGAATTGAAAATTGTACATACATATAGCATGAGTCTACTAACTAGATACTGTGGCAGTCAACAGACAACGCATATCAGTTTCTGTTTGTCGCCGAGTCTCTGCTAAACGCTGCTGTAACGCATGATGATGAGTTATGAAGCATGTAAAATCCACATCATCAATGCCATGGCATGTCACGGCTTTTTGATCGGTGACAAAGTAACAGAAAGCATATGAATTCTTTTGATAATCCTCACTTCAGGTCTGACGGTTTGCCTCTGAACATCGTATATGCATATTTGCCACGAATTTGCATGTGATTACTGTAGGATCGCTTGGTGCAATACTGAACATTATCATTTCGTAAGTCAATATGTGATTTCCTTGAACTATGCGTTATGCTAGTAAAGAGTACACAGGCCTGCTCAATAAACGCTATTTAGACACAAAGACTTGGATTAGTTGCCAGTAAGGAAAGTAACTAGGAATTATTATTGGTACAAGAAAGGTAAACTGCTAGAAGTTACTCTGTGAAGCTTCTAAGATTGAGTGGCATTGAATTGGTGGTTCTAGATTCTTTTTGTAGATTTACGAAGAAAAAGATACATGGAAAGAATAAGTGCTCATACATACATAGTAAATCATGGACAAAAATGGTTCACAAGTGTATGAATGCTAACTAGTTGAATATACATAAATATAGCGTAGTCAAATCAAGGTAAAATGAAAGCAAGCTTAAAAGTAAGTCAAAAACACAAATGTCCGTCTCTCAGGACTGAAAACACTCGCGCCCAGGAACGAAGAATTTTTAAATTCTGAGGAAACAAAAACTAACGAAGTCAATTAAAATTTGAAATAACCAATGAAACAAAAAACTAAAAAAGCAAAAAATTGAGAAAAGAACCAAGATTGAATCGCAATGAATCGTCTATTCGCCAGTACAAAGAGACAAGATAATTTTTTTTCATGGTCTAGAAACGTAGTCGATTTATAGGACTAGCCTCACACAATCTAGGACGTGAGCGTCTATAAGGCCCAAGCCTATCTCATTCACAGGCACACAGCATTAATGCTATCTAAATGTGACTGAAATAGTGGGCTTTCCGAACTGCTTGCGCAACAATCCTAATTCATTTCATACAGCTAATAACAATAGGATGAGCTTGATGAAAATGGAACGTTTAAAACGTAGCGGAACATGGTTTTAAACAATAACAACAGAAGTATTATGTATCTGCACTTGTATCACTTTCACTGACACGGCCTAGTGTTCCATCTTGAAGATGAGAGAGTACATCATCACATTGATTCATACTTGCAATAATTTATTTTGGGTTGGAAGCGTTTCTCAGTGAGCGATTTAAAGCGCTGCCTGCAATAGTGTTCAATATTGCTGCACACACCGCTTCCAAAGAGGTGTAGTCAGACTCATGTGGCGCCATATGATAGAGGTGAGAGACCGGCGTCGGGTCCTTGATGTCGACGCAAAGGAAAAAAGTGTGGTTTTACGGGAGTAGTTAAAGGTCGATTACAGGCAGGAAGATTTGGGCTGGACG